>JAODAL010008913.1:0-70000 GCA_025379985.1 Phyllomedusa bahiana
GGGCTGCAAGTCAGAAAGAAGTGACATCGCTAGACACATGGCTGTACAGTATATACACATCTCATATATACAGTACATACCCTACTCACATGCACACACAAAGTCTAGCAACCTTGTCCCCTCCTTACCTGTCTCCTGTAGTCTGGTGCAGTTGGCATTTGGCAAGAGCTTCTCTTCCTCTCTGATGAGGGCTGAGCATAGGGGAAGTGGTATACGAGGGGAGGGAAAGATACAGCCCCAGATACAGAGAGTGATGGACTGTGAGCAGTGTTCTCATTGATGAAGCAGCCCCTGCTGACTCCTGCTCTACCAATCAGCGCTGCTCTCACTCTGCACTGACATTTGAGACTGATACCTACTCTGTCCCCCCAAGATGCACAGAAATATCTGAGGCAAAGGGTTAACTTCTTCCTCCTCTGTGCTCTACTCTCCCCACTTACCGTATTCTCATGCTTTCATTTGGATTATTTTTTATTGAAGTAGCTAAAAAGTGGGGGGACCATCCTCCACCCAGAAAAAAGTGGGGGGGACCAGTCCCCTCTGTACCCCCTAAAGTTACACCTATGGTTGTAACTAATGGACAACTTTAAAGGGAATGAACCATCAGAAATTGTAAATCATTGTATTTGTAAACATTTTTTGGCTGATTTCCTTTTTTGTCATGAAAATGCATATTCAAAAGAATCCTGAAATATTGTAGATTTCACAGTAGCCATTGGAGCATAAACAAGAAGCTTAAAATTCCTGTAGTTCATTCTTCAGCTTAACCGTACAGACTCAGTCATGTAAGCAGAGCCATGTTAAAACAAAACAATCCAACAAAGAGCATTCAGTGGAGCATGTATGATAGGTTAGTATTTCCTGCAGCTGATTTTTCAATTTAGAGTCATGGTAAGATATAACAATCCATAAGATAGTAAAATATATTCTGTTACAAACCAAGGGCCACATGTATGAAAACTTAAAAAAATTCACTTTGTTTCCCATAGCAACCAATCAGTGTGCCCCTTTAATTTCATGTAGTGTTCTGGAAAGATGAAAGGGGCGCTCTGATTGGTTGCTATGGGCAACAAAGTGAATTTTAGACTTAGACAGTTTTCATACATGTGGCCCAGTATCAATTGAATTGTGACACCAATCACCATGGCTCAGCTGTCTACATCTGTTTCATAGACCTTGAATAGAACTGCAGGATGCATGCTCAAATGCAGGGAATTCCAATATAGTTTCTATGAGAATCTCCTGAAAAGTTGGGTACCGCCTAAGTTAAAATTCTTCACTTTCTTTTTATATCAGATATTTAAAAAGAGTACAGATTGTACATAAATGCCTGCTATGAACAAGGGCACACTATAGCCCGAAACACGTAAGGGTATGTCCACACGGGCAAATTTCAGTGCGCATTTTGCATTGTATTTGTGCTCTAATGCGAGCGAAATGTGCGCCGAAATTACGGTGATCCATAGTTCTCATAGAGAGCTATGGATTACGCCTCCTCTACCCAATCGTACAATACGATCGTATTGTACGTGTGGGGATATGTGACTTGTCAATTACTTGCGGCGAATACGCGCCACAAGTAATGAATTTCAGTGGGGCCGTCCCCCCTGAGCCGCTGCAGTATGCGCGTATTAGCGCGACTCCCAATCACCCAGCGTTACTGCGGCCGTACTGTATGCACAGCAATTACGCCGTGTGAACATAGCCTAATAGTAGACACCTCTTTTTACCTGCATTTATGTACAATCTGTGCTCTTTTTTCAAATATTTGCTATTAAATCAAAGTGAAGAATTTTAACTTAGATGGAGCCAAACTTTACTGAGGATTCTCAAAGAAACTATATTGGAATTTCTAAGCTGGTGGACCTTCCAGTGTTCACTGCACGTCTATCACACATATGTTCCTGGAATAGTGAATAATCAAGCAGGCAACAGAACAAAGTCGGGTGAGCACAAAAGCTTACATCTATTTTGTGCAAATGCAAGGAACTTGGATCTCAGTCCTAGTGATTGGCAGTAATCCTAAAATATTGCAGTTTTCACAGTAGCCATTGAAGCATACATGATTAGCCGACATTTCCTGTAGCTCACTTTTCAGCTTAGCCATGAAGAATGGGTAACATTAGCAGAATCATGATAAAATATTACAATACAACAGAGAATAGAACGTATTTTATCAATAATAAAGTATCAATTTACAAGCCAAAAAAGTAAATGGCAACCGACCACTATGGCTCAGCTGTCTACGTCCATTCCAAAGACTTTAAATAAAGCTGCAGGATGCAAAAGGGAATGCAGGGAACTTGGGCGCCCAGTCTTAGCGATTGGCACATACTGAATCCAGAAGTATTGCAGTTTTCACAGTTGCCATTGTAAAATACATGATAAACATTTACTGTAGCTAACATTTCAGCTTGGCTGTCCAGACTGGGAAATGTTAGCAGAGTCATGTAAAAATATTACAATCTAACATAGAATAGAATTTACTCTATCAAAAACAAAGTATCAGTTTACGAGCTATTTCCTAGAAGCTAATTGACAACCATTTACCTTGGCACAACTGTCTCCGTCCATTCCACAGACTGTGAATAAAGCTGAAGCATGCTTGCTCGACCCTATGGACCTTGAGATCCCAGTTCTGATGATTGTTAGCAATCCTGATTCCTGATATATTGTAATTTCCATAGTAGGTATTTGAACATACACCACAAGCTATCATTTCTTGTAGATCGTGTTTCAGCTTACCAGTGCAGACTGGGACACGTCAGCAGAGCCATGGTAAAATGTTAGTAACCATTGAAGGTGCAGGTCTCACCTCTGAGACTAGAATCTATTAATTGGCTCCTGAGAGTCAGAATGGAGAGCTGGTCACATGTGTTATGTGTGACCAGGGGTGTGTTTAACCATACTCTGAGCACCTATAGAAAATAATGGAGAGTGCAGCACATGTAAGATCAGGGTCTCTATTCTGACCCGACACTTCCAGTGTCCAAGATAAGTGCAATCCCAGAGGTGGAACCCAACCTTCTCACAACTTGATGACATATCCTATCAATTTCATTAATTTAAAATGTTAGTAACCCACAGAAGTGTAGGTCTCACCTCTGAGACTAGAATCTATTTTGGAAATGGCCCCCAAAGTCTTGGATCAGACATAGTAAGCATGCACCATAAGATATAATTTATTGTATCTCACATTTCAGCTTACCCGTGCAGACTGGGCCACACCGACAGAGCAATGGTAAAATGTTAGTAACCAACAGAGAATAGAGCGTGTTCTCTCAGTAACGGTTTAGCATCTGTTGTCAAGCAGCTAAGTAACAATCAATCATCGTGGCTCAGCTATCTCTGCCTGGTCTTCAGGCTTTGAATGGAGCTACAGTATGCATACTTGACCACACTGGACTCAATATCCCAGTTCTAGTGATTGGTGTGAGTCCAAGACGAAGAGCCCTCTGTGGATAGATGATAAATATGATTTTTTGGAAAACCTATTTTTTTTTACAAATTAACTGAAGTTCTTCTTTAAATGAAGGCATAATAAGCGCAGACGTGGACCCTCAAAGTATTTCTCTTACGTTAGTTCTACTTTAACTTTGTTGAACATAAAATTGCAGCAGAAAATCACAATAAATTTACTTTATTTCTCACCAGGACCTTTTTGTAAATCAACATTACCGAATGTGCCGTCATTGAATGAAACGCGGAGAGCAGAAGCATTAACTTCAATCACATGTTTAATGAGGATGACCAAGTGATAATTATATTTTATAGACGTGATTTGCTGAAAATGAAAGCCAAGAATATTGGTCTGAAATAAGCCATTTATTCCCAGGAAAGCTGTAAGATTGTGCTCTGCTGCCTCAACCCTCCTCTACCAATTCTTCAGGAGAACGTGGTTATTGCTCTTTTATTTGTTTTTTATGGAGATTTGGTGTAGATGGCTTGGACGCTCTTATTTTATTGTTTTTAACTCTTAATCCATTATATTACATGGAAAAAAAATGACTTGGTGCTGGGGTTCACATGGACTGCCCATGTGCAAGAAAAGTATGTGGACCCTTGTGATGTAACAGCTACTGTAGGTTGGAGCCAGTGAGATGATGGCTTAGCGATTCCTTCCAGCAAGTCCATCAATGGTTTGCCATATTCTATGATGAGTTGTAATTCACCAGCATCAGCCATTTATGAGCCATTGCCGCTCCTAGGTCCCACGTACTACACAGTCAGGTCACATTATTATAACCACTTACTACTTTTGATATCGGCAATGGGTAGCTCATGATAAAAGTCACATAATTTGAGCTGGCTTGGTGGCTATGTAAGGTGTGTGAGAGGCTGTCTGCATACATAACCCTTGCTGCTGATTTGGTGGATATTTAAGGTTTTATAGGCTGTCTGCACACAGATCCCTCATTGCTGGCTTGGTGGGTATATGAGGTGTGATAGCCTGTCTGCACACAGATCCCTCATTGCTGGCTTGGTGGGTATATAAGGTGCGATAGGCTGTCTGCACACAGATCCCTCATTGCTGGCTTTGGGATTAGGTGTGATAGGCTGTCTGCACACAGATCCCTCATTGCTGGCTTGGTGGGTATATAAGTGTGATAGGTTGTCTGCACACATATCCCTCATTGCTGGCTTGGTGGATATTTCAGTTGTGCAATAAACTGCTCACCTATCCCTCATTGCTGGCTTGGTGGATATTTCAGGTGCACAATAGACTATCTACACACATATCCTTCAATGCTGGCTTGGTGGGTATATAAGGTGTGCAATAGACTGTCTGCACTCATATCCCTCGTTGCTATAATGTGTATCAGAGTTGCAAAAAGAGGAGGATTATTGGCTTTCGGGCATGGGTGGCAGCTTTTCTGAAACTTCTCAGTTTGTGAACTATGTACATGTTACTGTGGAGAAAATGTATCGTGAGTGGACAAATTACATTGTGTTGGCTCCAGTAGCTGTGGGATGTAGTCAGCATGGCTTCAGATACCTGGGACACCTACCAGGACCTTATTGAGTCATTTTCTGCACATCTAGCTGCTGTCTTTGCTGCAAATGCCCAGGACTGGTACAAGGTATTCTGGTGCCCTAGGCAAACAAGGCTCATAGCTCCCCCCAATGGAAAAGCCCACTCCATACCTCCTTACACCTGCGTTGAAGTGACGCCTACCTTTGCCTCCACTTTGTCCCAGTCCCGCACATGCCGGTCATTATGGATTATCTGGTGGTCAGTTTCCTAATATCTATAGATGTGTATATATGTGTAATTATCAGACTATTTATTATTATTATTATTATTATTATTATTTATTTTAAAGCGCCATTGATTCCAGGGCGCTGTACATTCGAGGGGGTTACATACATTACATAAGTCAAATAAACACAATGATAAGCGATTAATGACAATTGGAACGACAGAGGGAGAGAGGATCCTACCCGCGAGGGCTTACAATCTACAAGGAGGGGGAAAGAGACAGAAGGTGAGGGGCAGACATGTTTGTGGAGGAAGTAGTGACAAGTTTAGTGAAGGTTATAGGCAAGCCTGAAGAAATGGGTTTTCAGGTTGCTTTTGAAGCTGGTGAGAGTGGAGGAGAGTCTGATGTCTTCAACATGTTATTCAGATGTATAGCACAGCATACCCACAACATAGCCATAGACTTCAATAGACAAAGTATAATATTCCTATGTAAATGCTCAGCATTTGCACCTTTTATGAGCCCTTAACTGTCCGTTACGTGCAGTCTAGTAGATCGTAGGAAGGCACTGTTATTTGCTTCCAAAGATGGCGGTAGGCCCTCTAGCCCATAGTGCATTTATACAGCTGCAAGACTGCGCCCATGATATAGACATCCTTGATGTGTGGTTAATATAACTTGATTAACTCCCTGAGCCACCATAACATAACTGCATGCCATGGATAGCCTTGCATGAAGCCTCTGTGATGTACAGTTACATTATAATATTTGCACAGACCCAGAAAGAGTCCTTGTTATCAATAGCAGCAGTCCGGCTGTGATAAAGATCAGAGAAACCTCTAATCCTGGTCATTTAACCAAGGATTTCCACTACATGGGGAATGATACACACACAAAAATGCAAAAAATGATGACAGAACTACCTTGTTCATTCTAAAACAAGTATCTTTTAAATTTACCCCAAAATTCTAGTAAAAAATATGACTTGACCTACAAAAAAACACTGTGCTGCTCAAGGAATGCAGTAACATAAAACAATTGTTTTCCATGGAATGTGCTATTATTGCATTAAACTAGTTAAGCATAAAAAACTAAACGTAATTGATATTGCCATAATCATTATAGTCCCATAGAATTAAAGTATTAATACTGTAAAACTGTGCGATAAACAGTGCAAAAGTATATAAAAAACAAAGCAATGGAGTTAATAAAAGTAAAAAAAAGTACAGTGAACAATCCCATTGAAAACAATGGGAAGGAGATCCATTGTGGGAATTTAACCTAAAGTAGATCTTCTAAAGGGAATTGAAGACACAGCAACTAAAATTCCCAGTCTCCTGGGATTATGACTGAACTGGGGGACTATTTTTTAACTAAAGGAAAATCTAAATTTTAAGACAATGTCTTTGTATTACCTGTAGTAAATAAGGGAGTAAAAAAAAGGCATGGAAAGGAACAAACACTGTACCCATGGACGTACCTCTATATACACTTTATTATAAGAGATTAATGAGAAATTCTTCATCACCCTTTCTTCTCTTGTACTAGGTAATCTCGGCAGGGTGGATTTTATCTCAGATTTCGAGTATGACCTCTTCATCAGGCCTGATACATGTAACTCTCGCTTTCGTGTCTGGTTTAACTTTACCGTGGAGAATACTGAAGAATACCAGGTAAGCAGAAATGATCCTATCGATTCCTTCTGAAATTTCTGTATTCAGTATTCAAAATCTGTCGACCGGCGAACAATTACTGTACAATGAACCCGCCAGATGTCCTAGACCTTGCTTTATGTTTTGCTATAGATTGACTCAAGCTTCTTGTCTTATATCATAATCAAATAGCCTACAGAAAGTTGTCATGACAATAGTTGCTGAATTATCTAAAAAAACTTTGCTTACTCAAACTTTTTTATGCTATTCGTATATTCTTGCACTTTTTGATGTTTAACTGGAATGAATAGCTCAGATCAATATTTGATAGCGTAGATCAAATACAGTGTTTTGCTCACAATTCTTTCTCGTTTGGTTGACATCTCGCTTTATGGCAGTTCTGACCCTAAAAATTTATCTTTTTCACATAGTAGGTAATAACAAAGAAAGCAGTACAAGACCTTGTAATAGACATTGTATGTGTGTGTCCCTTTTAATAAACATAGAAGTGTTTTATGGTATTTTTAGATTGAGATATGATCTCTGAAGGGAAACTTCTCATATTGGCACTTCTTCATCTTCTTCCATTTATTTAGTCGTCACCAACCCTTGGATACTATGTAGGCCAGTTCTCACAATGTCTGACACTTGGATACCCTGTAGGCCATTTCTTACTATGTCCGACCCTTGGATACTCTGTAGGCCAGTTCTCGCAATGTCCAACCCTTGGAGACTCTCAAGGCGAGTTAACTCAATGTCCAACCCTTGGATACTCTGTAGGCCAGTACTCGCAATGACTAACCCTTGGATACTCTGTAGGCCAGTTATCACCATGTCTGACCTTTGGATACTATGTAGGCCAGTTCTCTCCATGTCCAACCCTTGGATACTCTGAATGCCAGTTCTCGCAATGTCTAACCCTTGGATACTCTGTAGGCCAGTTTTCACCATGTCTGACCCTTGGATACTATGTAGGCCAGTACTCATCATGTCCGACCATTGGATACTCTGTAGCCCAGTTCTCTCCATGTCCAACCCTTGGATACTCTGTAGACCAGTTCTCTCCATGTCCAACCCTTGGATACTCTGTAGACCAGTCCTCAGCATGTCTGACACTAGGATATTCTGTAGACCAGTTCTCTCCATGTCCAACCCTTGGATACTCTGTAGGCCAGTACTCACCGTGTCTGACACTTGTATACTCTGTAGGCCTGGTATCGCCATGTGTGACACTTGGATACTCTGTAGGCCAGTTCTCACCATGTCTGACCCTTGGATAGGTTAATTGGCCATGTGCTTCTCTGCATCCTTTCTGTGTTGTAGGCAATACGTCCTAGATTGGGAGGGTGGTGCCTTACCAATTATCAGAACCAAGTATGCAATCTATGGTCATACTCATTTGGCTTCATTCTCACAAGGGAGCTTGCCATTTACTCATTCATTCCTCATTTTCTGCCATGTGATACTATTTGATAATGGTCATGTATTACCGAGAATCGTCACGCGCACGATCACTTGTCACTTTGCATATGTGTTGGACCAAGGGTTATCATGTAAATAAAAATTTCACTTTTTGCATAAATCTACTGGAGTGCGATCTAATTACTTCTGAGGATATACTAGTTTTTTTGATCTGCTACCCAAATCAACAAAGTTATCTTCACATTGAGGAGTGCCGACCTAAGATTGCATACTTGACCCTTGGATACTCTGTAGACCAGTTCTCTCCATGTCCAACCCTTGAATACTCTGTAGGCCAGTACTCACCATGTCTGACACTTGGATACTCTGCAGGCCAGGTATCGCCATGTGTGAAACTTGGATACTCTGTAGGCCAGTTATCGGCATGTGTGACACTTGGATACGCTGTAGGCCAGTTCTCACAATGTTTGACCCTTGGATACCCTGTAGGCCAGTTCTCATAATGTCTGACCAATGGATACTCTGTAGACCAGTTCTCCCAATGTTTTACCCTTGGATACTCTGTAGGCCAGTTCTCACGATGTCCAACCCTTGGATACTCTGTAGGCCAGTTCTCACAATGTCTGACCAATGGATACTCTGTAGACCAGTTCTCCCAATGTTTTACCCTTGGATACTCTGTTAGGCATGTTCTCACATGTTATTACCTTTGGATTTCTGTAGGCTTCTCCATGTCCGCCCCTTGGATACTCTGTAGGACATTTCTCAGGATGTCCTACACTTTGATACTCTGTAGGCCAGTTCTCACAATGTTTTACCCTTGGATACCTGAGGCCATTTTCCCTGTCCTACCCTTGGATACTCTGTAGGCCAGTTCTTGCAAAGTCGAACGCTTGGATATTCTGTATTCCAGTTCTCGCCATGTGGGACCCTTGGTTACTCTGTAGGCCAATTCTCTCCAGGTTTCCCTGTTTTTCACAGCTTCAGTTCATTCCAGTGTCATTCTTGATGGTTTCCCTTGTTTCTAGTTATCATTAACCATCTCAAATAGCATCACCTTTTTAGTGGATCCACCGTCATCACATGACCAGAGTAGATCAGTTTCTGTCTGGTGATCTTGCCTTCCAGGAATAATTCTGGATTTACAATGCCAAGCAAAAGAGTAACAAAGTTCTGACCTTGTGACTCTCAGGCTCCATATCTCACCATCCACTACAGCTTTGAATGTAAAACTACAATCATTTTACAGACAGTCATCTTGGCTATTTCATACATCAATTTGAATTGCAACTGTTTAGCATATGCTTACTGTAGTTATGCAGGTTCTTGTCATCTAACTGCATTGTTAATGTTTTGCCTCTGGTGGTGGAACAATCTTCTCCTTCTTGTTACTACAAATTACGACCTGTACTCACGTTCCCTAATATCTCAGTGTGTTATTAGGCTGATTCCCAAGAGAAAGATCACTGGTTCGAGCCGCCATGAAGATTTCCCACGAAGAGAGAAGCGGCCTCATCCAGATCATCAATAGCGTCTCTGGGACAAGAAAATGGCCGAACTGCATCATGTGAGGCCCCGACAGTGGGAAGAACATGGAATGAAATCCGTCCATCCATTCAAAAGCCAAGAGGTGACGTCCAGGCAAAATATCAGAGTCAACTAGTTGTCTCACCACAAGGTCTATCAGTTCTGGTGCGACAAACACGGCAATGTGGTGGCTTTTAGTGAGATCACAGATGTCCCTGCAAGTACCATGTGACATGCATTAAGTCTGGAATGGTGGGCCAAAAAAGGAGAAGAAGCCGCGACTTCAGTCTCGTCATAAGATGCATCATATTGAGTCTACAAGCAAGTATGAAAAGTGGACAGTAGAAGTTTGTAAAGGTCTAATTTGAAACAATGAGATGAATGTTCATAGAACATATATCCAATAGCAGGCAACCAACTGTTAAAA
Source organism: Phyllomedusa bahiana (assembly GCA_025379985.1). Taxonomy (NCBI): domain Eukaryota; kingdom Metazoa; phylum Chordata; class Amphibia; order Anura; family Hylidae; genus Phyllomedusa; species Phyllomedusa bahiana. Next base: position 10,230 of record JAODAL010008913.1, read on the forward strand.
GCATACATTTATTGGCTATGTTTCTTTAAAACGCATATAAATTTTGTGTGCACAAAAAGTGCTACTTGCATGTATCCATTAGAAGTCCACAACCAGCAGAGCGTCCGTCATACGAAGAAGTAAGCTCCAAAGATCTCCAATGATATGGAGTCAAGTGGTGGAGCGCTGACAGACAGGTCGGGACTGAGGAGGGCGTGCGACGTTTCGGGGAGACTCCTCCCCTTTCTTAAGCATGAGCCCCCTACCTCGTCACTTCCTTAAATACTCCAAAATACAAAACATACATAGTTACAAATTAATAAAAACTAATTAAAACCACAAACATGACGGTAGCATTAACCTTTATGAGGAAAAAAGAGCAGAGTATTACAAGAAGACTTTGTAGTTTAACTCTTCATTGAGGCTCGCCGGCGCTAATGTATTAAGCCGGTGGATCCACGCTGCTTCTCTCTGTAACAATCGCCTCTCTATGCTTTCACCCTGTCTACTTTTAACTTCTTCCAGCACACACCAGCGTAGTTCAGTGATATTATGTCTGAACTCGCTGAAGAGTCTGGCCACTGTTGTCTCGCCATATTTCTTTTTGTTTTTATCGCTAATAATATCGGTCTGAATCTCATGCTTCTTTATGGTCCTAATATTCGATCGGTGTTCAATTATCCTAAGTTTAATCTGCCGCATGGTCTGCCCCACATAGCACTTCCCGCATTGACATTTTAGTAAATAAACAACCGCTTTGGAATTGCAGGTAAAAAATCTCTCAATACAATTTTGTGGCCATTAGTAGGATGGTTAATAAACAAACCTTTTATTATGGAGCTACAGTTAATACAATTTAGACAATGATGCGTACCATGGTTTTTAGGAGCAAGGTATACAGGGAGATAAGGGATACTCCCATAAGCAGGTTTCCTAATCAACCAAGCAACTAAAAATACCACCAAATTCATTGTGGACTGTGGATGAATGTTCATAGACCAGGCTCTGATGCATCCAAATGGGTCGGGAAGGATTAAGAGACAAGGGGCTAATGGATCGAGAATTTACCTGTCAGGTTTGATGGAGAAAGTCTGATGACATAGGGTTGTTTCACAGCTGAAGGCATTAGAAGGCATTAGATACTTGACCAGGATGGATGGTGACCTCAATGCTGAGCTCTATGTGAGGGTCCTACAAGATGAGTTACTTCATACACTCTAGGACTATGGGGATGAGAGGACGACATAGTGTCCAGCAGGATAACGACCTAAAGCAGATGTCAAAATTGGTGAAAAAATGGTTGAATGACCATGAAGTAGAGTTGCTGTATTGGCCTCCACAGTCCCCAGACCTCAACCCAATCCAACACTTGGGGCTAGAGTTAAAGAAAAAGCTGTAGTTGTATCCAAATGCTGTAGTTGTATCCAAATGAGTCGACCAGTATGCACCGACATTGGGAACATGTAGAAGAGACCTATGATCAGATTTTGGTTGGGACAAAGATGGATTTACAAAATACTTACAAAATAATAAAAATGAAAGACTAAGGGCGACATGTCCCAAAAGTGGCGTCCGTACGCCAGTTTGAATGCGGCATAAAGTATCGTACTCTCGAAATGTATTTCCTAAGTTGTTCTGCACTTGTTTTGTAAAGTGGTTGTATTTGCGTCTGTCGGTATGTTTTAGGCGTTGCGCCTTTTTCATCGAGTGTGTTGCTTGGGGCACCTGTTCGGGCGTTCCCGGCTTGTATACTTCAAAATTAGACGCATTCGTTAGTTCTACGCATTTTTTTGCGGCGCGTAGGTTTGTTTTGGAGTGCATGTGGTCTTGGTGGCGCATGTATGGAATGGGGCGCTTGCTTCTGCACCATTCTGGCTCCCTCTGAATTGTTGTCATAATTGCTTTTGGGGCGCATTTGTAAATTAAGCACATTTGGCATTTAAGCAGAGTTGGGAGCAACATTCAACATCAGAGCGCACACAGTAGGCGCACGATCTACAACTTCGACCAGAAGCCAGAAATAAGTACAGGACGACGTTCTGCAATGAACCCCGGAGCAATAAATAAAAAGGGGCCGCATTTGCACAGCGCCAGGTCATGTACCTACATTTTCGCACACATCAATGCGCAGAACTTGTTGTCCATGAACGATGAAAGTTTGGACAATGCAAATCTGACGCCACCAGCCGGCAAAAAAGGCGCAAACTCATGCACGATAAAATGCAGCGATGTGCCTAAAATCACACATAGAAAACAGCCGACAGTGTATGATCCATACAAATGTGGCGTGCAATGCACCGACAACCACCGTACACTTGGACTACACTACATAATCGGCACACACATATGCCAAAAAAATGATGTTGGCGTGTTGGGACATGTCACCCTAGATTTTTAGGAGCAAAACAGTAACAATGCAGTCACATTACAATAATCTGCTTAACTAAACATGTGCTAAATAGTTGCAAGTCAAATTGATATATGAGATAGCCAAGATGATTGTCTACAACAAGAGGGTAGTTTCACATTGAAAGCTGTAGTGGATGATAAAATATGAAGCCTGAAAGTCAAAAGTTAAAAACATTGTTAGCCTTTTGCTTGGCAATATATATTATGAATAACCTCTTTGTTGGAGACTTCTCATGTTGGCACTTCTTTGTCTATCTATTCAGTCGTGTCTGACCCTTGGATACTCTGTAGGCCAGTTCTTGTCGTGTCCGACCCTTGTATACTCTGTAGGCCAGTTCTCGCCATGTCCGACCCTTGGATACTCTGTAGGCCAGTTCTCGCCATGTCCGACCCTTGGATACTCTGTAGGCCAGTTCTCGCCATGTCCGACCCTTGGATACTCTGTAGGCCAATTCTCTGCATGTCCGACTCTTAGACACTCTGTAGGCCAGTTCTCACCATGTCCGACCCTTGGATACTCTGTAGGCCAGTTCTCACCATGTCCGACCCTTGGATACTCTGTAGGCCAGTTCTCGCCATGTCCGACGCTTGGATCCTCTGTAGGCCAGTCCTCGCCATGTCTGACCCTTGGATACTCTGCAGGACAATTCTCACCATGTCCGACCCTTGGATACTCTCAATACTCTATAAGACAGTTCCCGCCCTGCCTCCCTGTTTTCCACAGGTTCTTTCAATTGTTTATGTTCATTCTTGTGTTATCCTTGATGGTCTCCAACCAATGGGCCTTTGATGACACCTTTTTCCATACACCATTAACCATTCTGAGTAGCATCTCTTTTTCTAATCAATTTGCTCTCATCACATGAAAATAGATCAGTCCTAGGTCTTCTCCTATTTTCTGCTTACAAGCCCCCAATGGACAAACCATCAGCAGATTTGGCTTTCAGCACCATCTGTGTGCTGATGACTTACAATTATACAACTCTTTCTAGGAAACCCCCTTTGCACTACTACATAACACCATTGAATGTCCACTGTACTACTAATATCTATACATGAACAGATTGTGGCTGGTGATGGCTCATCTGCCTTCCACTAGTATGGAAGATGGCTGGAACATTGCACAGAGAAAGCACTTGTTATCTTTAGTATTAGTTTGTTACTCTCTAATATCTGACTTTGTTCACCATAGGCATAACTTCAAGCTCTTGGGTCCTAGTGCAAAAAGTGAAATGGGGCCCCCCAGTTACCATGCGCCATTCACAATGCTGGTGCCTTCTTATGTGGCAGTCGGGCTCTTGGGCCCCCCAGTTACGCAATAGTGGTGCCTTCTTAGGTGGCAGGAGGGCTTTTGGGCCCCCTCAGACTTCAGAGCCCGGTAGCGACTGCTACTGCTGCACCCCCTATGGCTACGCCCCTGCTGTTCACCTTTCCTCCATGTTGTAAAGTTATGTTGGCAATATATTTATAAATGTTGTCAATAAGAAGGAGCGGGAGGAATCATGGATGCAACTCGAGATAAGAATGGACTCTAGGTTGTGATGTAAATGTAGGTTATTTCACCATGAGAAAGACAACTCTGAGTTACTGAGAATTATATGTAAATTATTGTGTAAAATGTTAAGACAGAGACTCGCCGGAGCGATTGTGATGAGACGTTCCAAGCAAACAGAAGATCATGTGGAGCAGCGCTCATTGTCTCGTTGCCTTGAGTTAGCTTCTGTCTTTATGAGTCTTCAGGTTGACGTCTCTCATACAACAATGACAAGGTCAGCGCAGGCGTCAACACTGTCAGACCTCTGATGTTCAGTTTTTCTCATTGTTGAAAAGCTCTTATGGCAGAAAAGGAGAAAAATATGATGATATTTACAGCAAAATGATGCAATGATCTCATCAGCGACCTGTTCGAGACGGGCTGAGATGATAGAGTTACTGAATGTCTGCGCAGCATTCCATACATTTTCATTTATACCGTTGTTAGAGCTGGTAAAAATGGCAGGCAAATATCAAAATTTAAAAGTTCCCAAAATTTTAAAGTAGTTTTAAGATTTTTTAAAACTTCCCTTTCTCCATCTACTGTGCTAAAATAGAAAATTAACCCGTCGCCACCGTTCCAGTGCTGCAGTACTCCCCCCCCTCCACCAGGTCCCTCATGGATGAGGGACAACAAAGAAACCAAGGCGATGATGAAAGGGAAGTCAACACCTTCAAAAAACGTAAACCTAACTGAGTTCGTTGTCGGGGAAATGCTCAGACCCAATCATCTAGACATTAAAATTTGGTTCTTCTCAGAGACCTTCAGATTCTTACATTTGCCCATTTTTTCTACTTCCAACACATTAGGGCCTTCTTCTTTATTGGACACACAAGGCAGTTACCTGGAGGCCCCACAAGCATTGGGCCCCCAGGTGGCGGATGTATGTCCAAGAACTCCAAGGCACATATGCTAAATCCCTCGATCAGCCCTGCTTCTGTGTTCTTAGGACATCCAAATGGTAAGAAATCATGCTGGAGCGGGGAACTATTGGCTCCCTGCCAATTAGTCTTCTAGGCTGCAGGCTGCCATGGTAGAGTAGGGAGCCATCATTCCTTGACAATTAGTCTTGTAGGTCACAGGATGCCATGGTGGAGCGGGAGCCAATGGTTTCCTGCCCTGACAATTAGTCTTCTTAGGCTCAGTCACTCATGGTGATAGAGCCACACATTCATGCCAATTATCTTGTAGGTCACAGGATGCCATGGTGAGCGACGATGTTTCCTGCCGCCAATTAGTCTTCTAGTCTGCAGGCGCCATGGTGGAGCAGGGAGTCACACCATGTCCAATAGTACTTGTAGGTCACATGATGCTAACATGTGAGTAGGAGCCATGCTTCCTGCCTTCCAATTAGTTCTTCTAGGCTGACAGCTCAATGGTAAGTAGGGAGCATCATTCCTTGGACAATTGTCTGAGGTCACAGGAGCCTATGGTGGAGCGGGAGCCAATGGTTTCCTGCCCTGACAATTAGTCTTCTAGGCTACAGGTCACCATGGTGGAATAGGGAGCCATCACTCCATGCCAATTAGTCTTGTAGGTCACAGGATACCATCGTGGAGTAGGAGCCAGTGGCTGCCTGCCCTGCCAACTAGTCTCGTAGCCTGCAGGCTGCCATAGTGGAGCAGGGAGCCATGACTACCTGCCAATTAGTCTTGTAGGTCACAGGATACCATGGTGGAGTGGGAGCCTGTGGCTTCCTACCCTTCCAACTAGTCTTGTAGCCTGCAGGCTGCCTATGAGATGTACTCGGGGTGGTAGAGGTGTGGCCCGATGTGACGTCATGTGATTGGGCAGAGGGGCCCATATTGCTGTTAGGACAGCGCCTTCTAACAGGCACCATTGTGACTGTACAGGTATACTATATGTTGCTCTCTGCACCAGCGGCTCTGAATTTCTCCCCATTCTCTATACACAGTTCTCTACAATGCGGTGATAAAGAAACAGATTTGCCGTTCACAGGTGTCATAATGAAATCCCTATAAGCGTCGCCTCTTCATCTCCATGCGCGGCGTTCGGCGGCAGGCAGCGGCGCAGATTGAATGTTGTAAAGCCGTCTCTGTTTTTGTGCTCTAATTTTCTTTTTACATTCCGACTTTGAATAGAACGCTCATCTCCGGATATTGTCCTGTTGCCTGGCAACCTTTAAACCATACCTTTATGGGGTGACAAAGAGCTTAACATGACTCCATGCTTCTCCTATCTGATCATGTTGCAATGCGCTAATCGTATTCACTAGGAGGCTTTATTAACAGGAAACTATGGCAGAGTTATTATGAGCAGGTCCTTTGATTGTCAACGCTCTCACCAGATGCTAGCACCGGTCGGGGGACATGGGGACGGCCATGCTTTCCACATACTGGACCGTGAAGACCGTGCTCAACGCTCTCACCAGCTGATAGCACCGGTCGGGGGACATGGGGACGGCGATGCTTTCCACATACCTGACGTGAAGACCTTGCTCAACGCTCTCACCAGCTGATAGCACCGTCCGGGGGACATGGGGACGGCGATGCTTTCCACATACCTGAAGACCTTGCTCAACGCTCTCACCAGCTGATAGCACCGGCCGGAGGACATGGGGACGACCATGCTTTCCACATGCCGGAACGTGAAGACCTTGCTCAACGCTCTCACCAGCTGATAGCACCTGCCGGGGGACATGGGGACGGCCATGCTTTCCACATACCTGAAGACCTTGCTCAACGCTCTCACCAGCTGATAGCACCGGCCGGAGGACATGGGGACGACCATGCTTTCCACATACCAACGGAAGACCTTGCTCAACGCTCTCACCAGCTGATAGCAACCGCCGGAGGACATGGGGACGGCATGCTTTCCACATACGAACGTGAAGACCTTGCTCAACGTCTCACCAGCTGATAGCACCGTGACCGGGGACATGGGAGACGCATGCTTTCCACATACGACGTGAAGACCTTGCTCAACGCTCTCACCAGCTGATAGCACCTCCGGGGGACATGGGGAGGCCATTGCTTTCCACATGACCTGAAGACCTTGCTCAACGCTCTCACCAGCTGATAGCACCGCCGGAGGACATGGGACGGCCATGCTTTCCACATACCGAACGTGAAGACTTGCTCAACGCTCTCACCAGCTGATAGCACCTGCCGGGGGACATGGGGACGGCCATGCTTTCCACATACCAGAACATGAAGACCTTGCTCAATGCTCTCACCAGCTGATAGCACCGGCCGGAGGACATGGGGACGACCATGCTTTCCACATACCGGAACGTGAAGACCTTGCTCAATGCTCTCACCAGCTGATAGCACCGGCCGGGGGACATGGGGACGGCCATGCTTTCCACATACCGGAACGTGAAGACCTTGCTCAATGCTCTCACCAGCTGATAGCACCTGCCGGGGGACATGGGGACGCCATGCGTTCCACATACCGGAACGTGAAGACCTTGCTCAACGCTCTCACCAGCTGATAGCACCGGCCGGGGGACATGGGGACGACCATGCTTTCCACATACCGAACGTGAAGACCTTGCTCAACGCTCTCACCAGCTGTTAGCACCGGCCGGGGGACATGGGGACGACCATGCTTTCCACATACCTGAACGTGAAGACCTTGCTCAACGCTCTCACCAGCTGATAGCACCGGCCGGGGGACATGGGGACGACCATGCTTTCCACATACCGAAACGTGAAGACCTTGCTCAACGCTCTCACCAGCTGATAGCACCGGCCGGGGGACATAGGGACGGCGATGCTTTCCACATACCGGAACGTGAAGACCTTGCTCAAGGCTCTCACCAGCTGATAGCACCGGCCGGGGGACATGGGGACGGCGATGCTTTCCAAATACCGGAACGTGAAGACCTTGCTCAACACTCTCACCAGCTGATAGCACCTGCCGGGGGACATGGGGACGGCCATGCTTTCCACATACCTAACGTGAAGACCTTGTCAACGCTCTCACCAGCTGATAGCACCGGCCGGGGGACATGGGGACGGCCATGCTTTCCACATACCTGAACGTGAAGACCTTGTTCAACGCTCTCACCAGCTGATAGCATCGGCCGGGGACATGGGGACGGCGATGCTTTCCACATACCTGAACGTGAAGACCTTGCTCAACGCTCTCACCAGCTGATAGCACCGTCCGGGGGACATGGGGACAGCCATGCTTTCCACATACCGGAACATGAAGACCTTGCTCAACGCTCTCACCAGCTGATAGCACCGGCCGGGGGACATGGGGACGACCATGCTTTCCACATACCTGAATGTGAAGACCTTCCTCAATGCTCTCACCAGCTGATAGCACCGGCCGGGGGACATGGGGACGGCGATGCTTTCCACATACCGGAACGTGAAGACCTTGCTCAATGCTCTCACCAGCTGATAGCACCTGCCGGGGGACATGGGGACGGCGATGCTTTCCACATACCGGAACGTGAAGACCTTGCTCAACACTCTCACCAGCTGATAGCACCTGCCGGGGGACATGGGGACGGCCATGCTTTCCACATACCGGAACGTGAAGACCTTGCTCAACACTCTCACCAGCTGATAGCACCGGCCGGGGGACATGGGGACGGCCATGCTTTCCACATACCTGAACGTGAAGACCTTGTTCAACGCTCTCACCAGCTAATAGCACCGGCCGGGGAACATAGGGACGGCCATGCTTTCCACATACCGGAACGTGAAGACCTTGCTCAACGTTCTCACCAGCTGATAGCACTGGGCTAAGGACAAGAGGACGGCCATGTATTCCACAAACCTGAACGTGAAGACCTTGCTTAACGTTCTCAACAGCTGATAGCACCGGCCGGGGGACATGGGGATGACCATGCTTTCCACATACTGGAACGTGAAGACCTTGCTCAACATTCTTAGTTGTATCGGTTTTTGTAGAAGTTTTTCCTCATTTAGAGCTTATAAGAACATGACTATAGTTAAAGGGGTTGTCCATCTCGTAAGAAAACCAAAGCAGCAGCTCTTGGGGCCTCAGTAAAATAAAAAAGTGTTGGAGTTAGTTATGGTTTGGGTCACTGGGTTCGTGTTAGAGTTAGTTAAGATTAGTAGGGTTAGTGGGTTGGGGTTAGAGTTAGTTAGGGTTAGTGGGTAGTGGTTAGAGTTAGTTAAGGTTAGTAGGGTTAGTGGGTTAGTGTTAGAGTTAAAGTTAGTAGGGTTAGTGGGTTGGGGTTAGAGTTAGTTAGGGTTAGCAGGGTTAGGTTTAGTGGGTTGGGGTTAGAGTTAGTTAGGGTTAGTGGGTTAGTGTTAGAGTTAAGGTTAGTAGGGTTAGTGGGTTGGGGTTAGAGTTTTTCCTTTTCATTATTTGAAACATAATTTCCAAACCGGGATGTTTCCCAGGGTCATCTTTACTAGGCAGATTCCTGGGGGACTCCTCTGGGCTAATGGGCCCCCAATTGTGAATGTACATCCCAAGAATCCAGGGCACATATTGGGGCTGCTTACTTAACTGTTTGCATGCAAACAATATAAGCCATGGTAGAACAATGGCTCCCTGCCCTGCCTGTTAGTCTTGTAAGTTGTAGACCTACAAGACATCAGCTTAGTGTCCCAACGTAGGCAGCATGTTGACAAGTGTATTTAGGAGGGTTAGAGGCATGGCCTCATGTGGCTACAGGCATGTCACATATTTGGGCAGGGCTCACTCCACTGCTATGGCCGGAGTCCCATATTGCTGTTAAACTGGCTTTGACTTCACCGTTGCAGTCAGGACCATCTTAACATATTTTTGCGCCCTGAGACAAAGTAATGTATGGGGATCTACCTAAGTATAATCATAACAGACCACGTCTCTAACCACCTATTTTCCAGTTTCTGTGATGAACAACAGGATCCCTTGAATGAGGCCTGCATCAGGACGTGCCCATGATGTCTTGTAGGCTGCAGGCCTAAAGCAGCCTGTGGCCTACAAGACTAGTTGGTGGGCTAGAGAGCCGACAGCTATCTTCTCCGCTATGTTTTTTTCTGTTTGTGCTTCCTGAGAAAATACTAACATATAAATAAGCAATGCTAACCCCGGGATCAAGACCATGTGCCCTGGTTTTCCCAGGACATATCACTACCCCTATGACTTCCTAGTGTACCCAGTGGATAGGATGGCCCCGGTCATGTGCCACTAATTTACATTATCGTTTTGAAGTGAACAGCTCTGAATGGAGATGTCCCTGTTCAGAAGTGACAGAATGAAAGCAGAAGACTTGGTAGACGCAGCACTTGAATTGGGGACCGGAGGAGGTCAGTATAGTTGTTTTTTTTATATTTTACTGGTGGCCCAGGAGCTGCTGCTTTGATTTTCTTATGAAGTGGACAAACCCTTTAAAACAAGATCCTTACAGCTGCAACAGCCATGGACCACGTTATTGGGGATTCAGATGTGCTCTCCATCTAAAGGCTGCTCATTCTACGCAATGCCCCACCTGACCCATGTGCAACACTGAGGTGGTGACCCATGCTTCATTTGGCTTATCCAGACACTCGTTCCTGCCATGATTAGTTTCATACTGCTAAATGGGGAGAATATGTCAGACAGACATGATCATCTTCCGTACTGGAACCCACCATGGATGACTGTGGTGTTTAGGCCCATTTAGTTAGTAGCATTGTTGCAACAATAGGTCCTTGTTGAATTCGATAGTGGTTGGACCGAACTTGTGAAAAATTTTATTTCAAGATATCCCGAATCCAAATTTTTTCTCTAATTCTGAATTTAACGCTATCCTTATCCCTGACTGTAACCCTAACTCTGCTTCAGTATTATATCTTTTTGGGTAGTTAAGTTACCAGTCTATGGCGATCCAAATCCATTATCATATCTGGTTACCATAACATATCAGTATCCACATACATACATGTTGGTAATCAGAAGTGACTTTGAACTGCAAGTGGTGCCGCACTAGAAGCACCAAAACACCCCTAATCCCAAATTAGGGTAAGGACCCTTTTTGGGCAATTTTTTCCAATATTCAGTTCGGACCAACCATAAACAATTCACTTAGATATGGGTTGAGCTTGACATTGACCTGGATCCAAAGGATAACACTAGTGAGTGTCTCGTGATCAGAGAAGCTCTCAGGGGCCTAGAGAGTCCAAATGTAAAATTAAAATTTTGGAAAAAGTAGATGTTATAACCCATTGAAGGTCTGCAGGTGAGTGGTCCTGGTATCTCCATGCTGGAAGAGATTATAATAATACCTAGTATTGTGCAATACTGAGGCGGTTTTATATATCCGACGTTTCACAGGGTTCAGATAGAATAAATGGGGCCGGAGGAGTCATTGTGTTTAATGAAATGTTGAAGCTCATTATGTTGCCTATAAAAATTAAGCATGGTCGTCTGCAGATTCATCTCTATCCTTCTGCCATCAGTACGGCCATGGTGGGTGATAGCAATGTTTGCCCTTCAGAATGGCTCAGGTACATATCAACTCATGCAGTTATTATATTGTCCATTGTTAGAAAGCAGCTCTATCTCTGTCCATGGGTTGGGTCTGGTATTGCAGCTCAGTTCCTTCAAAGTGAATGGGGCTGAGCTCCAATACCACACACAACCTATAGACAAGTGTGTTGCTGTTTTTGTAAAAAATAAATGGCCAATTTGGAAGATATATTGAGTGATTTCTGCCTGTCAATGGGCCCCGTACCTCGTAGATATAAATATATCAACCAATAAATTAACTATCCGCCTAATATTGTGTAGAGTTGGTTGCCCTCATGCTCTGACCCATTGAAGCCTGAACTCCACAAGATCCCTGGAGGTGCTACGATATAAGCAGCAGATCCTTTAAGTTCTGTAGGTGGGGTCTCCTTGGATCGGACAAACATAAATGAGGCTGCTTGGTATATATCGGTAATTGGGTAGGGCTTGGGCACCCAAGAGTCATTCATGTTCATGGGTCTAGTGCCTAGTGTGCTTGATCTAATTTTACTACCTACCTAATATTGAGAACAGTAGGTTGCCCTCTTGCTCTGACCTATTGAAGCCTGGAATCTACAAGATCTCTAAAGGTGTCCATAGTATTTGCCACAAAGATAAGAGCAGCAGATCCTTTAAGTCCTGTTCTACATGGATTGCAGAAAGCATAAATTGGGTGATTGGTATGTGTCGGGGATTGGGTAGGTCATGGGCACCCAAGGCATGTTTATGTTCATGGGAATTGAAGGCTATCCTCTATGAATTCATATTTGATCTATTTCTACCTATCAATGGGTAACATATATTACTATATATAAATATGGTACAATTAATATTAATATTGCTCTGAGCGATTGAGGCCTAGACTTCACAAGACCACTGAACGTGTCATGTGGTATCTGCCACCTAGATATTAGCAACAGATCCTTTAAGTTTATGGATCTCAATGGATCGCACAAACATGAATGGGCCTAATTGTTGTACTGTATATCGGCACTAAAGGCTCTTTGACCATGAAAAGTGAAGGCCATTCTGTCTGGCCTTGTATTTGATCTAATTTTACTACCTACCAAATATAGTATAGATTTCCCTCATGCACTAACCCGTTAAGGCCTGGACTCCACAAGAGCATTGAAGGTGTCCATAGTAGTAGATGGTGCCTCCATCGATTGCATAAATGTGTCCTGTGGTATCTGCCACCAAGATATTAGCAACAGATTCTTTAAGTCCAGTAGATGAGGTCTTCATAGATTGCATGAACATAAATCAGTATGATCAGTATATATCTGTGATAGGGCCACTCAATACTCATTATTGATCATGGGAAGTGAAGGCTATCTTGTCAAGTCTTGTATTTGATCTAATTCTATCTATCAATAGGTCACATGCCCATGATCTATAAATAAGTACATACACCGATTAACCATAACATAAAAACTACCTGCCTAACACTGTATAGGACACCTACATTCTCTGTCCCATCAAGACCTGGACTCTACAAGATCTCTGAAAGTGTCCTTTTGTATCTTCTACCAAGATATTAGCAGATCCTTTAAGTTCAGTAGATAGGGCTCTATGGATGGCACGCACATAAAGGGTACTGATCAGTGATTTGGTAGGTCATGGGCACCTAAGATTCATTGATAGTCATGGGAAGTGAAGGATATCCCATCTGGTCTTGTATTTGATCTAATTCTACCAATCAATGGATCATGTGCCCAGTATATATACATATGGACATACCAAAACCATAAGATCAGAACTACCTGACTAATATTTTGTGTGTTCCCCTTATGCTCTGACCCATTAAAGCTTGGACTCTACGAGATCTCTGAAGGTGTCCTGTGGTACCTGCCCCCAAGATATTAGTAACAGATTCTTAAAGTCCAGTAGATGAGGTCTTCATCGATTGCATGAACATAAATCGGTCTGATCGGTGTATATCAGTGATGGGGTAGGTCATCCTCACCCAAGGTTCATTGATGGTCATGGGAAGTGAAGGCTATCCTGTTTAGTCTTGTGTAACTAATATTGTGTAGGTTCCCCTCATGCTTTGACCCATCGGGACCTGGACTCTACTCTCTAAAGGTGTCCTGTGTCACCAAGGTACAACGTGCCATATATATATATATATATATATATATATATATATATATATATATATATATATATATATATATATACTAACATATATACTAACATTGTATAGACTCCCCTCTGTCTCTTTCCCACTGAGGCTTGGACTCCACAAGATGTCTGAAGGTGTCTGTAGTGTCTGCCAGCAAGACGTTAGCAGCAGATCCTTTAGGTGGAGTGTTCATGGATTATGTACACATAAATGGGACTGAGCTGTGCATACTGATGATAGAGTAGGTCATGGGCATCTAAAACTCATTGATTGTCATGGGAAGTGAAGGCTATTATGTCAAGTCTTGTGTAAGTAAAATTGTGTAGGTTCCCCTCATGCTTTGACTTATCAAGGCCTGAACCCTGCCCTCTGAAAGTGTAGGGATCTTGTCACCAAGATATACAAGGTGCCCTGTATATATATATATATATATATATATATATATAGCTACCTGGCTAACATTGTATAGGCCACCCTCATTCTCTTTCCCATTGAGGTCTTGATTCCACAGGTGGGAGCACCTTTAGGGCGAGCAGTACTGGGAGCACTCCTGTCAGGGGCCCGGATTAAAAAGGTGCTGGCTGCTATGGTGCATGACAGTAACTGGCAATGGGAAGGGGGCCCAGATCTTTCGTCTGTATGGGGCCCTGAAATTACAGTCCACAACCATGTGCACAGGATGTCTGATGGTGTCACCAAGACGTTAGCAGCAGATCCTTCAGGTGGAGTGTTCATGGATTGTGTGCACATAAATGGGACTGAGCGGTGTATACTGATGATAGCGTAGGTCATGGGCACCCAAGGCCTCATTGATGGCCATGGGAAGTGAAGGCTATTATGTCTAGTCTTCTGTAAGTAAAATTGTGTAGGTTCTCCTAATGCTTTGACCCATCAAGGCCTGAACTCTACCCTCTGAAAGTGTCCTATGGTATCTTGTCACCAAGATATACAAGGTGCCCTGTATATATATATAATATATATATATATATATATATATATATATATATATATATATATATAGTAAGGCCCCGAAGGGCAAGGTGGTAAACGGGGTATACATAGGCCCCAGAGTTCTCGCTCAGGTATGGCGAGAGTAATACAGATCACCGAGAGACCTGGCCTCGGTGGGGTCGAAGCCGGCACTTAGTTTGTGTCAGCTGCAGTAGGTGGTTGGCACATGTTTGTCAACGTAGTTTAGCTGTGGAAACACAGCTTAGTCCGGGTCCGGCTTTTACCGGGAGCAGTCAAAGAGTTGGGTGGGTGGCTGCTCCCCCAGGTTCCAGTGCCAGGGTTTCGTCTGGCTGTATAAGTCAGCTAGTCAGCTGACTGTGGGTGTGTGTCTGGAGTTACAGGCCAGGAAGCTAGGTCTGAGAGGCTACACAAGTTCCAAACTACAAGCTGATAGCGAGGACTATTTTTGTTTAGATAGCGCTGGGCCCGAGCAGGAGTTTATTTTGTTGTACTATTTGTATTGCGTATTTTTTTGGTTGCCAATCGCTAAATAAACGCCGGACCAGAACCGGGCTTCTGCTGCAAGGCTGTCTGTGTCTCCATTTGCCCTGGGACTTCGCTGTACCACCGAGCTTACCCCCTTACAAGTTGGTGGAGGATGCGGGCATACGTTTAAGAGACTGTACTCTTGTGGAGACTTACACCTGTTTAACAGACAGTGCTGAAATCCCATGTCCTGGGTAAAAGCGGCCACACAGTCAAAAGCAGAGATGGCGAGCATGGAGGAACTAATAAAACAGCTGGTGCAGTCAAACCTCCACCTGCAACAAGCCTTTACTGCGCAGCAAGAAACCAACGCACAGCACACACCAAACAACTATAACATTAAAGCTACCTGCCTAACATTGTATAGGCCACCCTCATTCTCTTTCCCATTGAAGCCTTGATTCCACAGATAGGGACACCATTAGGGCGAGCAGTACTGGGAGTACTCCTGTCAGGGGCCCAGATTAAAAAGATGTTAGCTGATATGGTGCATGACAGTAACTGGCAATGGGAAGGGGGCCCAGATGCTTCGTCTGTATGGGGCCCTGAAATTACAGTCTGCAAGTGTCCATGGATTGTGTGCACATAAATGGGACTGGTAGGGCAGGTCACGAGCACCCAAGGCTCATTGATGGCCATGGGAAGTGAAGGCTATCCCAATTGGTATGATCCAATAGGAGAGTTACTGTAGCACAAATTGTTAAAGACCTTCCTGCTGGACACCTCAGAGGTCTTCTGGAGTCCTGGCCCCGATCCCAGGTCAGATCTGTGTGCACAGAGTCATGCCAATATTAGGCAGGGGGTTTCCTGCTGTTACTGATCGGTGTCTATGACCTTAATAAAATGCTGATGTGATTCCAGCTCCATCCTTCTTATCAATGTTCTTCGTCGCGGTTCTTTCGGGGTTTTTTTCCAATCAAATGATCCAGCCGGGGAATAGATGAGAACGTATGTGAGGGGGGAAGGAGATGTGGCGGCAGATAGCATGTATCTGCACAACGCAGGATATTTGCTTCTGCTCTAGTCTACATGAAGAGAGCGGTGCCGCCATTTATATGACTTGTGAGGGCTGTTTTTATTATATCTTCTCTTCTAATCTTTTTTTTTCATCTCTTGCAATTTCCGTCAAGACGAGACCTGCTCGAATTTAATCTATGCTTAGACCTCATTTAGAGTTTCGTGGAACACACAGTAACTGTCTCGGTCGTCAGAGAGACTTGATTTAACTTCTTCGCCTCTGGAAAAAGTAATTTACCTGTGATCTCCGAAGGTTTTTTTCTGATTTTAATTTTTATTTTTTGGACTTGCCTGAACCGAGAACCAAAGTCTTGAAGGTTTCAGAAAGAGTCATGCAAAATGTAAAGTGGTTCTACATGAATGTATTTATCTATGTATCTCTCACTGTAAATATATACATACACACATATTACTATTACTGGATATATAAGTGGCCATAGGCTGTCTGCACACATATCTCTCTTTGCTGGCTTGGTGGGTATATAAGGTGTGATAGGCTGTCTGCACACATATCCCTTATTGCCGGCTTGGTGGGTATATAAGGTGTGATAGGCTGTCTGCACACATATCCCTCATTGCTGGCTTGGTGGGTATATAAGGTGTGATAGGCTGTCTGCACACATATCCCTTTATTGCGGCTTGTTGGGTTTATAAGGTGTGATAGGCTATCTGCACACATATCCCTCATTGCTGGCTTGGTGGGTATTTTGGTGTGTTAGGCTGTCTGCACCTATTTTCCTCATTGCTGGCTTGGTGGGTATATAAGGTGTGATAGGCTGTCTGCACCACAATCCCCATTGCTGGTTGTGGGTATATATGGTGTGATAGGCTGTCTGCCCACACAACCCTCATTGAGGGCCCTGGTGGGTATAATAAGGTGTGATAGTAGTCTGCACACAAATCCCTCATTGCTGGGGTTGGTGGGTAATAAGGTGTGATAAGGCTGCTGCGCAACACCCACATTGCTGGCCTGGGGACATAAAGTGTGTGATATATCGCAACATATTCCTTGTTGCTGGCGTGGTGGGTACATAAGGTGCATGATAGGCAGGGCCGGACTGGGAATAAATATCAGCCCTGGCATAACCCCCCGCACCCACATCAATACCCCTTAAAAAATTCCCTTGTTCTCGCACCTACGCCACTGTCCTAAAATAAACCACACTATAAAGCTGCTTTCACACGGAGACTTTTGATGCATTTTTATGAGCTTTTTGGGCAGAAAGGCAGAGATTTATGCTGAACATTTCTGCACAAAAAAAACGCATCAAAAATGCACCCAAAAACCGCTCCGTGTGAAGCCCCCTACAACACAACAAGAAAAGAAATAGTGGTGCAGAGAAACCCCCTTATCACAGAGTCAAGGGTGCACTTGCTTTACAATCAGGGACAAGCCCCACACTGGGCACTAATAAGCACCAACATAACCTACAACCAATCCCATCCCCATTTGTCAGGGCACATCACAAAGAAACAGCACTGACTAACACAGAAGTAACATGACCCTGACAGCAGGGACTCACAGGAGACGTCATCTCTGATGGGAGTTGTTCTATTCTCCTTTTCTTCTTCTGGCCCAAACCTCCATGAAGTCTTCCCTTGTTGTTCCCTTCCATTTCTTTTTCTGTCCGGTACAGCATGCAGTGTCCTCTTCTAGTGGTCACTACTCGTCCCTGTAGAATTTACCACAAAAACATCTTAGACTCCTCTCTCTTCCAGCACTTTCCTATCAATTCCCCAAACAGCGTATGTTAGACCTAAAAATTGAAATTAAAAAATGTCAGATAAGTGGCAAGTAAATAGGTAGACTCCCATTAGGCAGGCAGGGACAGTATGCAGGCAGGCAGGGACAGTATACAGGCGGACAAGGAAAGTATACAGGCAGGCTGGGCCACTTATAGGCAGGCAGGGCCACTTATAGGCAGCCAGGGCCGGTCTACATGCAGGCAGGAGCAGTATATAAGGCAGCCAGGGCAGTGTATATGGCAGCCAGGGCAGTGTAAGGTAGCCAGGGCTATTATAGGGAGCCAGGGGAGGGGTTTGGAGCCAGGGTTTAAGGCACCCGGCGGGATAGGAGCCAGGGGTATATAGGAGCCAGGCAGGGGGGATAGGAAGCCAGGGGAGGGATAGGTAACCCGGGCAGTATATAGGGCAGGTATGGTACCAGGGGATGGTATAAGTAGCCCGGGCAGTATAAAGGGCAGGGTATAGGGACCGGGCAGGGTATAAGTAGCCAGGGCAGTTATAGGCGGGGATAGGGACCAGGCAGGGTATAGGGAGCCCGGGAAAGGGAGCCAGGGCAGGGTATAGGTAGCCAGGGGGAGTATATGGGCAGGGAAAAGGCACCAGGGACAGTAAAAGTTTTTGAAAAAAAAAAAAAAAATACTCACCCCCGTCCCCCCTTTCCCCTTCTCCTGCTCTGGACGGCCGCCCGGGAGCGTGTGCAGGACACGGAGCGGGCGGCGATGATGTATCCATCGCACGCCTGCCCCCGGGCTCCTGGGAGCTGAATCGGGATCAGAAGATCCCAGGTTTTCACCCGGCTGTGCCTGAACCGCTGGGCGGGCGGGGGTGTGATGGTTGCATGGCGGGGTCGTGACCCCCATGCAGCCGTGCGCGGGGGGGGCCCATGGCCCCCCATGGCACAGGGGTCAGTCGCATATCGCCCATTGCGGCCCCTGTGCGTGCCCCGGGCACCGGGGGCTTGCTGGGGGAAAGCCCCGACCCGGCCCCTGTGGCCCGGACCCCAAGACCCGCCGATCAAATCCCTTTTTCCCTATGGACAGGGGCCCTGTGATAGGTTTTTCTGCGAATAGCCACTTGCATTTTCCAGGGGCGGGGCTGCCCATCATTATTGACTTTTTTCAGGGCCCCATAACCAAAATCAAATGGGGCCCCCACCCTTTACAAATTTCCTTTTTTTTTTAAGATACAGTGGGCCCCTTTTTGTTTTGGGGGCCCCAAGACGGGAAATCTCCCTGCACTGCTCTATTGGCACCCCTGTCGGTGGGTACATAAGGTGTGTGATGTCTGCACACATAACTCTTGTTGCTGGTTTGGTGGGTATATAAAGTTCCTGATAGGCTGTCTTTCAAAAACCCTTGTTGCCGTTGGTGGGTATTTAAATTTCGGATGGCTGCTGCCAAATCCTTGTTGCTGGCTTGGTGGGTATATAAAGTTCGTGATAGGCTGTCTCCACACATTACCCTCATTGGTAGAAGGAGAGAATTATCATATTTTGCAACAAGAATGTTTTTTGGGCTTTATTTTTTTTTTCTGAAACACCCAAAATGGAACTTTGGGCCCTCCGACAATAAAAAACCTGTTATCTAGCATTAATAATTAAAAAAATGCCAATTGTTGTTTTTTTGTTTTAAATTTAAATTTTCTTTAATCTGCTTTTGATTTACCGGGAAATTTGTGCAAATTAATTTATCAAAGTGCAAAAAAGTTAATGTAAAGGTCACTCCGCATTAAAATAGTTTATTAATAAGGCCTTGTTTGATTATGATTAAACAAACAAAAGTATCACAATTTGTAATCAAAAGGGAAAAGAAATGACATGTGTTATTGCTGACACACCTCCGAATCCAGTGTTGAGCAAAATAAAGAAATTTTACAGCTGAATCAAATTGATTCAGGCCTTTTTTCCAATTTTAAGCGCATCTGCCCATTCTAAATTTTTAATTTTGGGAAATTTGGGCAAAATGGGGGACAAATTGGGGGGGTTAATAGCCAACACGCCTATGTCTAAGACTTCCTTTTTCCCAAATTCAAAGCAAGTATAAAACCAAGCAAGCTCATAAAACCCAAATCGGGTGGAGACCCTGATCACAAGGTTTAAAAACTTGTCAGAGGGGAAGGAAAGATGAGAAGTGCTTGGTTTAAAGAATAGTCCACCCATGTTTCATGAATATGGGGTATATATAAAAGTGGATGAATCAAGAGATTTCATCTATATACAGACTGTACATCTATATATAGACAGTAAATCTATATACAGACTGTAATTTATTTAAAATTTAAAAAATATATACACACAAAACATTATATAGAGACAGTGCTCAAAATACGACAGGGGAAACTTATACAGACTGTAAATCTATATATAGACAGTGCATCTATATACAGACAGGACATCTACAGTTGAAACCAGAAGTTTCCCTCCCCTCTATGTAAAGCCCCATCTGCAGGTTTCTCCCTCTCTATATATAAAGTCCCATCTGCAGGTTCTTTCCTCCCCTCTATATAAAGCCCCATCTGCAGGTTCTTTCCTCCCCCCCCATAAAAGCCCCCCTTTCAGGTTTTTTTTTCCCCCTCCCTAAAAAAAGCCCCCCTCTGCAGGTTTTTTCCCTCCCTCTATATAAAAGCCCCTCTGAGGTTTCTCCCTCCCCCTAAAATAAAGCCCCTCTGAAATTTCTCCCCCCCTCTATATAAAACCCCATCTGCAGGTTTCTCCCCCCTTTTAAAAAAAGCCCCCTCTGCAGGTTTTTTTCTCTAACATAAATCAGAATAAAAACCTTTCCCCTTTTAGGCAATTAGGAACCAAAAATTTTTTCTATTTGCCAAATGCAGAATTATTTAGAGAGAGAAAAATGATTTGGTTAGGGGAGTTTTGTGTGTTGTGGTGTGTTTTTGGGTGTGTGTGTGTGGGTGTGTGTGTGTGTTTGTGTGTGGAGGGGGGGGGGGGGGGCCTTGGCCCCAGGGCACTTTAAAAGGGCCCGGTCCTGGGTTTCCCAAGAACAGCTTCTTTTGGGGGCCCCAAAGGAAACATCCTCACTGGGGGCAACCCAAAATCTTTTCACCCCCGGGGGCCCCAAGGGTTCATCTCCACTGGTGGCCCCCGAATCATCCTCACTGATGGCCCCAAAATTTATCCTCATGGTTTCCCCAAAAAATAATCCCATGAGGGGGGAAACCCCAAAAAACATCTCCACTGGTGACCCCAAATTTATCTTTCCCCGGTGCCCCAAGAAAACCGCTCCACCCCGGGGGGCTTTTAAGAAACAAACCCAATGGGGGCCCCCAAGAATCAAAAACCCCCTGGTGAACCCCCAAAAAATAATTTTTACTGGTGGGCTCAAGAAATTTATTTCCCCTGGGAAAACCCCCGAAAATTTTTTTCATGGTGAACCCCCAAAAATCTTTCTTCACTGAGGGCCCCAAGAATATCTCAAATGGTGGCCCCAAGAATCATCTCCACTGGTGAACCCCAAGAACATCTTTATGAGGGCCCCAGAATATCTCCATGGGGGCCCCCAAGAATCGCTCCATGGTCCCCCCAAAAAATCTTTCCCCACCGGTGACCCCAAAGATAAAACCCCACTGGTGGCCCCCAAAGAATACTACGGGGGCCCCAAAAAAATCATCTCCACGGTGACCCCAAGAATCACCTCCACGGGTGGGCCCCAATTTTTTCCTCCCTGGTGGGCCCAAAAGAATCACTCCACTGGCGGGGCCCCCAAGATCACCTCCCCGGTGGCCCCAAGAATCATCTCCATGGGCCCCCAAAAGAATCACCTCCACTGGTGGGCCCCAAAATCATCTCCACTGGTGGGCCCAAGCACCCGAGTCTGACACTGCTGAAAGCAGCCATGATGTCTGAGTCTTATACATGCCCTTTAGGGCTTGCTCTTACTTTCTCGGTGCCTTGAGATCTTGTGGATTTTAAAGTGCGGGGATAAAAGTTATCATTAATTCATATTGGGGGGGCGGCAGCCAGTGCGTATTCTACTGAGCGCACTTGTCAAGCTGTTACTGAGGATGAAACAGAGAATAGATACAATCACCTCTGATCCTGCAAAGGCGCGGAGCAAAGGACCTTACAGCAGCGCGATGTGCTGCAGGGAGACAGAAAGAGAGAGACAAGCGCAGCGCACCCCGTGTATTGCACCAACCCAAATTATGGCACACGAAGAAAAACAATCAGATCCTGCTCACCTAAGTGGGTTGTGTATTATAGCATTAGGTGTTACGCTTGTTAGTGCCCTCCCCCAGTCGGTTCCCGCCTCCACGGCGCTCCAGGGATTGGAATGTTTAAAAATTTGTGGTGTGTATAATACCCAACGAAAAGAATACAGGGAGTATTCACGGCGCTGGACAGCGTTCCAGTAAAAAGTCGCAAAATAGTATTCCGATATAACGGAGGACGGGCGCTACGCCGGTGCGCGAAACGCGGAGGATGTATCTTACTTTATACAATGTTTTATGCATTTGAAAATAGATCGATGCAAACTATAGCACAGTGCGACTTTGTACTGGAACTCTGTCCAGCGCCGTGAATAGTCCCAGGTTTCTTTTCGTGGAGTATTTTACACACCACAAATTTCTGAATATAGAAAATAAACAAAAATCACTGTATCTGGCGGGGCAGAAGGGGTAACCGCTTTTGGGCGAGCGGCACAATGGAGATGAGACTGGAGCAGCGCAGCACCGGAGCCTTGGCTTTATGCCGCTGCCGCTCTCCGCTTATCTGTTTCCTTTCTCCATGTATAATAGAGCTATTGATATTTTAGCGTCTGCTATTCTCTTTTTATTTCATCGTCAATAAACAGTTGTGGTCACGGCCAAAGCTACGAGGAGGAATATAAATAGAAATGCAGGTTTGATGGTTTACCTTAAAGTGAAGCAAATCCAGTTATTGCGTTTAGTTATACTGCACAGTAAAGAAAACTGCGCAGACGGTGAAAAAAATGGGTGCGCTATACTCTATACTATACTTTATCAATGTAACTCTGCTTTTACAAAAAATCAGGACACCCCTTACATTAATACAGATCTCCCAAAAGTCAGAAAACCCTCCTTTTTTCTACTCCCAAAAAATCAGGGGCACCCCCATATTATATCTAACACAAATATCAGTGGCACATAAAGACTAAGTAAAACCCAAGGTATATAGGGGTATTGGAAAAAGTATTACTGCTAATGGGAAAAAAATTTAAAAAACCCGGGGTTTGTTTACAGTTTTTGATCAAAAATTGTATTAAGCTCCCTCCCAAAAGTCAAGGGGATCCCGAGCAGGGAGTCCCTACACTAAACAGTTACCTCCTAGGAGTCAGTTCAGACTGAACTTCAGGGAATGGTAGGGAAATAGCAATTGGATATCCCGCACTGGTTTTTTAAAAAAGGAGTGAGTGCAGCAAGCCAATGAGATTGCCATTTCTCAAATAGACTACAAAAGAATAAGGCTGTGACATCAAAATATACTTTGAAAAACGCAAGAAGGGGCCACTGTTATTTTTTATTAAAAATGTATCATTGCCTTTCAGTGTGCACCCTTTCTTGCGTTTTTCAAAGTATATTTTTTTGTGCACGCCTTATTACTTTTTTTCCCCTATTTATATCATATTTCCCAAAATTTAGGAAAACCCTTTCATATTATTACAGCATCTCCCCTTTTTCAGGACCCCCCCCCACATTATATACAAAAAAATCCCCAGAAGTCAGGAACCACCCCCCACTTATATACAGGATCCACAGAAGTCAGGGAAACCCCCCATTATATACGCACTCCCAAAAAACAGGGCACCCCTCACTTTTTTAAAAGCATCTCCCAGAAGTCAGGACACCCCTCACATTTATGCATCTCCCCGAAGTCAGGACACCCCTCAAATTTTTTACAGCATCTCCCGAATTTTAGTGCACCCCCCCAATTTTTATACAGTATCTCCCCGAAGGGCAGGACACCCCTCACTTATTAAGCATCTCCCAGAATCAGGACCCCTTTACAATTTTTGTAAATTTGTATTCTATCTTTCATAGAAAACACTGAAAGGCTGACCTTTGAACAATGTAAAGTATCGTGCCCGTTTGTATCACAGGGGAAAATCACAGCATAATGTAATGGGCAAAGTGAGGGAAACCCCCAAGGGACCACAAAAGTGAGGACACCCGTAAGTGATACAATGTAAAGCATCCCGTGCCCAGTTGTATCACGGGAGAAATCACAGATCAATGTTATGGGGGCAAAAGTGAGGACACCCCCAAGGACCCCAAAAAATGAGGGCACCCTAAGTGACCACAAAAAGGGGACACCCTATGTGTAAATGTAAAATATCGTGCACAGCTTTTTCACAGGGAAGAAACCACACCATCAAAGTCTTGGGGCAAAAGTGAGGACACCCCTAAGTGACACAAAAGTGAGGACACACCTAAGTCACACCAAAAGTGAGTAGACTTCTAAATGACAACAAAAGTGAGGACACCCTTAAGTGGCAACAAAAGTGAGTACACCCCTTAGTGATAATGGACAAATTGTGTCCAAAGAGTCATTATTTTCCAGCTCTGCTTTCTCTCTCTTTCGCATGGAGTTCACAGTTCATGCATCTATTCTCTGTTTCATCCTCAATAATAGCTTGATTACCGAATCCAACAAGTGCCCTCATTAAAATAAACGAAGGCTGTCACTCCGCAATATTAATCTAATGTATAATATTTTGTCCTGGCATTTTATAGTCCACAAAATCTGAAGGCACAGAGAAACAAGACCAGCCCTAAAATTTTTGGGGGTCACCATGGAGAAGATTTTGGGGCCACCATGGGGTTATTTTGGGGGCCCCCAGTAGAGATATTCTTGGGGCCACCCGTGGATTTTTTCTTCCCACCAATGGGGATGATTTTTGGGCCCACCCCCCTGGGGTTTATTTTTGGGGCCCCCAGTGGATTTTATTTTGGGGCCACCATGGGGTGATTCTTGGGGCCACCCCGTGGGGGTTTTTTTGGGCCCACCCCAAGAGATGATTTTGGGGCCAAGTGGGTGATTCTTGGGGCCCCCCATGAGTGATTCTTGGGGCCACCAGTGAGTTTTTTTTTGGCCCCCCAATGGGTATGATTCTTGGGCCCACCATGGAGTTATTCTTGGGCCCACCAGTGGGTTGATTTTTGGGTCCCACCATGGAGGTAAATTCTTGGGGCTCACCAGTGGAGATGATTCTTGGGGCCACCAGTGGAGTTGACTCTTGGGGCCACCAGTAGAGATGATTCTTGGGGCCACCAGTGAAGTTATTTCTTGTGTCCCAACAGTGGAGGTTATTCTTGTGTCCCACTAGTGGAGCTGATTCTTGGGGCCACCAGTGGTGTTGATTCTTGGGTCCCCACCAGTGGAGGTGATTTTTGGGGGCCCACCAGTGGAGATGATTCTTGGGGCCACCAGTGGAGATGATTTTAGGGCCACCATGGAGATGATTCTTGGGGCCCACCAGTGGAGTTGATTCTTGGGGCCACCAGTGGAAATGATTCTTGGGTCCCACCAGTGGAGGTGGTTCTTGGGGCCCACCAGTGGAGATGATTCTTAGGGCCCACCAGTGGAGGTGATTCTTGGGGCCACCAGTGGAGATGATTCTTGGGGCCACCAGTGGAGATGATTCTTGCGTCCCACCAGTGGAGGTGATTATTGGGTCCTACCAGTGGAGGTGATTCTTGGGGCCACCAGTGAAGTTGATTCTTGGGACCAACCAGTGGAGATGATTCTTGAAGCCACCAGTGGAGTTGATTCTTGGGCCCACCAGTGGAATTGATTCTTGGGTCCCACCAGGGGAGCTGGTTCTTGAGGGTCACCAGTGGAGTTGATATGTAACCTACACCCCCATACATCTCTGTCCTAATCTCTAGATATCTCCCTTCACACAATTTTTTGTTACTTTCTGCAAAGTCAAAAGTTTCCATACACTGGGATGACTCCGCCTTTACACAATTTGGGGCCGCCCATATGATGAGGTCAGGTCCTTGGAATCTTATGATAAGTTTATTGGCAACATCTGAGTTAATTAGAGACACAGCTGTGGATGTATTTTAATTCACACCAGGAGCAAACTGCTTCTGTGTGTAACATCATGGGAAAGTCTAAATAAATCAGCAAATATATCAGGAAGAGAATTGTGGACTTGCACAAGTCTGGATCATCGTTGGGGGCAATTTCCAGATACCTGGAGGAGACTCGTTCATCTATACAAACAATTAAACCCAAGTACAAGATGGGAATGTCCAACCATCATATCGCTAAGGAAGGAGACGGGGTCTGTGTCTCAGAGATGAACGTGCTTTGGTCCGACATGTGCATATCAACCCAAGAACAAAAGCAAAAGACCTTGTGATGCTGCTGATGGAAGCTGGTAAGATTGTGTCATTATCCACAGTGAAACGAGCACTGTATCAACATGGGCTGAAAGGCCGCTCTGCCAGGAAGAAGCCATTACTCCAAAAGAAACATAGAAAAGCCAGATTAATGTTTACAAATGCTGTTCCACACTTAAATATCCTCTTAACCAGTTGCAACAATAAGGATTTCTGGTTTTAATTGCTCTCCGGATTGTACATTAAATCGAACTACGCGCTAAAGCCGACAGCAGGGATTCTGAAGCATATAGGAAGCATAATGAGACATAGTGTACAAGCCAGCAGTAGAGGGTGAGCAGCACCTTTTCTTTTTGGATGCTATATGCATACAGAGATAGCTGTCTATCACTGATAAGGAGTCCAGTGGGTGGTCTTATCAGTAACTGACAGCCATCCTTGTGCCAGTGTGAATACAGAGATGGAGGTCAATAACTGGTAAAGAGTCCAGTGGGAGGTGTTATCAGTGACTGATAGCCTTACTTGTATGAGTGTGCGTACAGAGATGGCTGTTAGTCATTAAGGAGTCCAGTGGGTGGTCTTATCAGTGATTTTACAGCCGTCCTTGTACTAGTGTGAATACAGAGATGGCGGTCAATAACTGGTGAAGAGTCCAGTGGGAGGTCTTATCAGTGACTGATATCCTTACTTTTATTAGTGTGATTACAGAGACGGCTGTCAGTCATTAAGGAGTCCAGTGTGTGGTCTTGTCAGTGATTTACAGCCTTCCTTGTATGAGTGTGTATACAATCACTGATTAGGAGTCCAGTAGGCGGTCTTATCAGTGATTGACAGCCTTCCTTCTACCAGTGTGCATACAGAGATAGCTGTCAATCACTGATAAGGAGATAAGTAGTGATTGACAGCTACCTCTGTATATACACTGATACAATGAAGCTGTCAATCACTGATAAGACCACCCATTGGACTCCTAGACCCAGAATAAGCAGGAATCTAAATGATGAAAAAACAAGTTCTACAGAACAATATATCAATCCGCTCAGCTCCTGCTGTTCAATAACTTCCTGCTGGCAGATCTGATAGCGTGTGAGGGACCGGTCAGGGGCGCACGAGAAGACACAGACAGAGTAAGACTCTGACGCTGTTGCCAACCACTGTCCCTGCCTTTTGGGGGTGCCCGACTCCTTAACAGGTCGGCCCCAACCTGAAGACTGCGAGATAAACTATATAAGTGAATATACGAGATGCAGACAAACAAACATGCAAAGAGGGTCCAACAAGCCAGGTCAATAACAGTCGGGAGAAGCAGCACTGACTCACAGGGCAGAAGAATAGTCAGTAACAAAGCCAAAGTCAGATAACAGGAATCAACAAAGACAGGTAAGGGCTATCTGCAGACACAAACAGAACCAATATAGCAGGCAAGGGGAAGTGATACAATAGCCCTTATATACCAGACCAGCAAACCACGGACAAAGGTGAACGGTGGAAGAAACAGAAGACTGGATAGGAAAAGAAGGCTGTCAATCAAAAAGGACTTGCAATGAAACAGGTTAACTGATAGAGTGCTGGAGGATTCTTGACCATGGGCGTTGACCAGGAAACAATTAAGAATATAGAGCAGGAATGACAGAGTTCACACTGGTAAACAGAACTATGGCCGAAACCGCGGTTTTGTTGCAACAGCCGTGGCTCAAAGCTGGGGGTCTGTCAGGCACTATCATGACATAGCATGATCTATATGACCAATTCCCTATTTTAAAGCAGATAGCAGTAGGTTGCCTTTTTGGGAAAATCCCATTAAAATAAAAAACCATGTTATAACATTTGTAATGTCCATGTATTGTCCCCCAGATACTATTATATACTATAACATATTTAGCAGGTGGAGGTCCTCCATTAGTTTGATATCGAACTCCAACCTCCTGCAGAGATGTGGAGACAAAATGATAAAACACTATCTGCCTACAGCCACCACTAGGGTGCGCCTGAGAGCTGACTGCATACAGTGTTGTCATTAACTCTCATTTACAATCAGTACACAATAACCTCCCATCGCCATAAACTCTATATCCATGTAGGGGATTTTTAGCCCTCTTTTAGAACAAAATATGTTTTTGACCATTAGGGAAAAAATTAAAATGATTCTGTGCGGGGTTTTTCAGGTAATTTTTGTCTTTTTTTACTCCCGTTTTTTTTTAGTTTCAAGAGGCGGCGCGTGGAGTTTGTACCAATTTCCTGTTCTTTTTACGACCGTAGCCGCCGTATAAATTATACATTCCTAATCCATTTCTGCCGGCGTGTTACCATTTTGCTCACAATTCTCCGATTCTATCGCTTCAATGTGACTTTGTGATAAGCTTCACTATTTGCTAGGTAGCTGTGCAATGCAAGGGAGGCCCGTTTCATTAAAGAAAATCACTGCCGGCTCTTTACGGGCAGAAAAACTGAGAATTTTTTCCTATTCTTGTTAATTAAATTGTTTATTGTTAGACTTCCCCCCTCCCCCCATCATATTATCTGAAAAGAAATAAATTAGCCGAACCGCTAATGGCTGCGCTCGTTCATTCCCATTTGCCTTAATTTTAAATCAATCAGAGGGGAATATTTGCCCAATCATGGCCCTAATTATTACTTCTATCCTCAAACGAAAAGATCCCTTGTCTTTAGAATAAAACGAAAACGATCACGTAAATGTTGGCGGAAAGATCGAAAGCAGGAACGCTTCAAAAACTTCGGAAGCTCTACTGAACCAAAACGATGGTGGCCGGGCGATCGGTGGGGATGGGAGGGTCGTTTATTCTGGGGACTATTTTACTTAGAAATTTAGAAGGGGAAAGGATCTCTCCTTGGGGAGGGCCACTAATAGATTGGTCGGTGTGAGGATTTATGCGCCTTTCACGACCCCACGACGTTTGCATAAAGCAAAGGCTTTTGGGGAAAAAAGCTGAGGACGCGCCCCCCTTTGCATTAATATTCAATTCACATGTTCTCATTGAACATCCTTCAATGTGAAAAGGGAAAATTAAAACCCAAAACCTTTAAAGGGGTTCGCCATGAATAAAATTGCGTGGGAAAATTGCAAATGAAATAACAAACATTTTTTATCTTCATCATTATTAAAAATTCTGGATGTTTTTTGTTTTAGCTGCCCCTTTTTTGATCCATTTTTAAGCCGTCTCCCGGGGGATCGACCAGAGCTGAGAGCTCCTCAGTCCTGGGCGCACATGCTCAGACACACCCCCCCTCTCGGCACACTGAGTGTTCAAACCCAGGGGCTGCCATTCTTCTCCCGCCCTTTTTGCCCTTAAAATTAGTCAAACAGTGAAATAAATAAAAAAAAAAACCTCAATGAGGTCTGTGCATGATAAAGAGGAAAAAAACAAAACACAGGTTGGTTTCTCCCGGGTTTTGAACCAACACCCATTGGTTGCTGTAAGCAAAAGCATTACCTCTCAGCTACTCAGAATGCTTTAAATAACAGAGCTTTCTTTGAACGGGGAGGAAAGGCCTGGTGATGTCACCCTTTGGGTCACATGATCTGCAATTCAAACAAATCCACCCCCCCCCTTCTGAGCCACAGATGAAGGCTGGAGCAGAGGTAGAAATGAGAAGTGCAAAACCCCTTTAAGCTCATCTACAGACAGCTGTTTCAGGGTAACAATGGCTGTGACTGTAAGAGGTTATAGGGTTTTTTGAAGGTTTCACAGTGGTTTAAAGGTCTGCTTTACCTCCAGACGGCCCGGTGTCTAAATCCTCGGCAAGCTAGATGGTCCCTTTTGTTACCAGGTTCAGTTTCCTGATCCACTTCAGACCTGCTGACAAGAACGTCAAAGCCGATGCCCTCTCCTGTGCTTCTGGTGTAGTAGGTCCTGAATCCGCACCTCAGCACTTCGTTCCTCCTGAACACCTGACTTGAAGCCCCTTGACCCCCCAAAACGTTCCCCCGGGGGAAAAATTTATTTTTGTCCCCTGGCTTAGGAAAAGGTTTCAAAGTGGTGACCTGGCACCCAGGAGTTCATAAATCTTACCAACTCACATCTCCTGAATACTGGTGGCCAAATCTTGTTAAAGATGTCAATGACTTTGTTGAATCTTGTGCCACGTGTGCCCGCAGTAAGTCCTCCAGTGTCAAGCCTGCTGGCCTTCTGCAGCCTCTGCCTATACTGGATGGACCCACATCACTATGGACTTTATCATGGATCTACCATCCTCCTTGAACAACACAGTCATTTGGGTGGTTACGGACCGATTCTCGAAATGCCCACTTTGTCCATTCCCCCCTCCCCCTTCTGCCCCCTTTTGGGCCCCAAACCCACCCTTAAAATTATTTTTTTGTTGCATGGACTATCCGCCATCGTCTTGCACGAGGGGTTTCCAGATTTTAAATTTTCTAATTCCGGTCTGCTCTTATCCAGTGAAGGGTTTTTTTCTCAATACCTTTTTTCATAGGAAGGCCGTTTGAAAGGAGAACCAGGTTCTGGGTAACTACTTGCACTTCATCTCTGCAGTAAAACATGACGGGTGGTTTAAACTGGAAGATCTCCCTATAACCACCCGATTCTGATTTGGGGCTTTCCTTTAATATGTTTATGGCCAGCATCCTTGTCCTCCTCTCTCTCTACAAATCTCTTCTGACAGTCCTGCTGTGGATGCTCAAGTCTGGGAAGTCATGACTGTCTGGCGTGAAACGCGACACTTTCTACAACTAGCAGTTTCACGCATGAACAGACAAGCTGATAAAAAAAGAAGACCTCCTCCCATGTTGCCCTTAGATAAGTGTGGTTACCGAAAGTAGTGGGAAAGTCCCCAGTATAAGCGGGGGCCATGTTCCGGTCCATTTGAAGTGATGCAGCGGAGTGACCCAGTGGCTTATTATTATTGTTATTATTATTTATTTTAAAGCGCCATTGATTCCAGGGCGCTGTACATTCGCTGTACATTGGCTTACAAACTCTGTCTTCCCCCTACAATATGTCTCTTCTCAAACCGTTGGTCCTCAACCGCTTCTCCCCAATGGTCGCTTTTCTGTCTTCTCAAGATGACTCCAATGTCTTCAAAGTTAAACAGATTCTTCCCAAAGATTTTTGGGCATTTTTCATGACTTATTTGGGTAGGTTTTGGATGGGTTTTTTGGGCATTTCCCCGCCCAAAAACCCGTCCAAAACGCCCCCCAATTTATTTAATTTATTCCATGAAAACCTTGTGTAGTTTAAACACGAAAAAGGGTTTTAACACCTTTTTTTGGGAAAGAATACATGTCAATTCTTGAACGTTTTCCCGGGGCAGTTTTTGGGGGACTTTTGTCCTGGGGTATTAATTTGTATATTTAAAACCTTGGTCCAAAAAAGTCCAAAACATCACCAAAAAACCCACGAGAAACACTCTAAAACCCCTTTCTGAAAAAGCGTGTTTCAGGGAAGGGTTTTTTTTGTGTTTTGGGGGAGGAAACGCTCCAAAATCATCCAAAGCCCTTTTCCAAAAAGCCGTGTGAACAATGGCCCTTTGGGGAAGCGTGCTTTTTTGTGGCTGGAAGGGGTTCAGGACAGAAGAGAGGTCCTGGGAACCGGACGACAACATTTTTGATCAGGACCTCCTGTTAACATTCTACCGGACCTAAAAGAAGGAGAGACCTAAAAGGGGGGGATACTGTTATGGGTGCCCCCGCT
The DNA here is from genome assembly GCA_025379985.1 of Phyllomedusa bahiana. Classification (NCBI taxonomy): domain Eukaryota; kingdom Metazoa; phylum Chordata; class Amphibia; order Anura; family Hylidae; genus Phyllomedusa; species Phyllomedusa bahiana. The sequence continues at coordinate 41,953 of JAODAL010008913.1, forward strand.
GCCTGCACGGGGGTTGCGGGGGAAACCCGTACTCTGCCTTGCTGCGTCAGGGATGGTTGTCCGCGACCTGCCATCACCCCCGGGGCCCCTCGCCATGCCCGGTTCCTGCTCCCATACTCATCTCTCTTTCCCCCCGTGTTCCCTGCAGGCTTGTGTTGCGCCCCACTCTTTTGGGCCCGCGCTTTCCCCCTGTCAGAACATGGATGGGTTTCCAAAGCATGCTGGTGATTTGTTATCATCGGGCACTGACCCTATTTATCCTCCCCTTTTTCCCCCCAATTTCTCCCAATCTACAATGCATTAGAGAAAAGCTTTTCCCAACAATTTTTTAGTTTCTACCATGTCCCCTGACCTACTCCCCTTTTGCCCTTTTTTTTTTAAAAAAAACCAGGGGGGTTTTTTTTCCTTTTTGCCCATTTGCAGTAAACCTTTTCCCTGCCAAACCCTTTTCGACTACGAGCCTGCAAAAACGGTTCTTACCCTCACTACACCTCGCGGGCCGGGCCCCCCACAAGCGGGTAAACCTCACGGTAGTGCCGGGGGGTCCTTTTGTTTGCAGCAAGTCCAACCTGCCTTGAAACAGGCCCCTTGGGAAACCGGGGGCCCCCTTAGACACCCAACCCCAAACGGGGCCCTTAAACACCCCCCATTTTTGGGTGGTCCAGGGGAGCCACACATTTCAGAAGTCCTTTACAAGTTCATGGTAGTCTGAAGGTTAGAGAGGGGTCTGAAGGTGTCACAGTGATCGGGAGGTTAGAGAGGGGTCTGAAGGTGTCACAGTGATCCAGGAGATATAGAGGGGTCTGAAGGTGTCACAGTGATATGAAGGTTAGAGAGGGGTCTGAAGGTTCACAGAAAAACGGGGAAGTTAGAGAGGGGGGCCCCAAAAAAGGTGCCCAAAAGTGATGGGGAAAGGTTAAAGAGAGGGGCCCTAAAGGGGCCACAGTGATCTGGGGTTAAAGAGGAGTCTGGGGGGTGTGACAGTAACTGGGGGTTTAAAAGGGGGGTCTGAAGAGGTCAAAAGTATATAAAGGTTAGAGAGGGGTCTGAAGGTGTCACAGTTATCTGGAGGTTAGAGAGGTCTAAAGGGTTCACAGGATCCGGGGAAGATATAAAGGGGCGAAGGTGTCCAGTGATCGGGGGGTTAAGAAGGGGTTTCTGAAGGTGTCCCCCAGGGACTGGGGGTTTATAGAGGAGTCTGGAGGTGTGACATTTGATCTGGGGGAAATGGGAGGAGTCGGGAAGGTGTCCAAGTTTTTTGGGGGGTTTATAGGGGGGTTTCGGGAGGGTCATGAAAAACATGCCAACTCTCCCTTTTTTTGGCGGGGGGGTCCCGCTTTTGGGGGTCCCCCCCCGCCCTCCCGGGGGGGAAGGGGTTTGGAAATTCCCTCCCCGCCCCCCAGCAGTCGGGGGGGTTCTTTAAAGGGCCGGGCGGCCCCGACAGAGTAGCGCAAGTGCGCTACTTTTTGGCGCCGCCGGGCCGCCCCTATAGGGGGGTGAAGCCCCCGCGCCCCCGCTTCCCCCCCCGGGAGTTTTCCGCTGGCGGGGAGGAGGCAGGGGGGGAAACCCCTTTCCCTCTCCTCCCCCCCCCCTGTTTTTCCGCGCCGGTGTGTGCGCCGAACAAAGGGTCAGGGGCGAAAGGGAAGTTAAGGGCGCGGCTGCAGGGAAAGGTGACGCGCGGCTGTTTCTCAACCCCCCCGCGAGGGCGAGGAATCTTCCCCGGACGGGCCCTTTGCGCAGGACCCGGGTGAGGTAAGGGGATTTTATTTTTTTATTTTATTACTATATGGGGGGTCGCCTGGCAAAAATTGGGGGCACTCCCTGGCAACAGAGGGGAAAATCTCCTGGAAACCGAGGGGGCCTCCCTGGCAACAAAAGGGGGCATCTCCCGGGCCAACAGGGGGGGCCACTACCTGAAACAGAGGGGACATCTACCTGGCAACAAGGGGGCACTCCCTTGCACAAAAGGGGGCACTCCCGGGCAAAAAAGGGGGCTTTTTCCTGGCAACAAGGGGGGCCCAAAACGGCCAAAAAGGGGGGATAGCAAACCTGGCAAAAGAGGGGAAAAACCCCTGGAAAAACAGGGGGGGCACTACTGGAAAACAAGGGGGGCTTATCCGGGCAAAAAATGGGGGCACTACCTGGCAACAGAGGGGTTTAATCTCCCTGGAAACCCAGAGGACATTTTACCTGGCAACAGAGGGGGCACTCCCGGCAACAAGGGGGGCACAAACCGGGGCAACAGAGGGGGCATCTACCTGGCATCAAAAGGGGCATCAAACCTGGCAAAAAGGGGGGGCACTACCTGGCAAAAAAGGGGGCCTCCCGGGTAAAAAAGGGGGCCAACCGGCACAGGGGGGGGCACTCCCTTTGAAACCCAATGGGGGCCCTACCTGGAAACAATGGGGCACTACCTGGCAAAAAGGGGGGGGAAAAAAACCCGGGGAAAAATGGGGGCCCTACCTGCAACAAAGGGGGGCACCTACCTAGCAAACAAAGGGGGCCCTACCTGGCTAAAAAAAGGGGGGGCACCACCGGGCAAACAAAGGGGGCACCTACCGGTTACAGGGGGGGCATCAACTTGGTTTACAAGGGGCATCTCCCTGCCTGAAAAAGGGGCATAACGTTTAGGGGGGGGAAACTACCTGGCTAAAAGGGCATCTACCGGGTTTTCTTCCAAAGCCTTTAATCCCAGTTAGGTGGGGGTGGGAGGGGGTTTTTTTTAAAGGGGGGCGTGACATAACCAACAAGGGGGCGTGTCCTTTGAAAATTTTTTTCCCGGGTGGCCCCTTAGGGCCGCCGCCCACAAAAGCTCCCTGCTTTTTTCTTTTTAAAAAAGTTGGGCAACTATTGGCCTTTTATGCAGTTGGGTGGAGGGGGGTTGGGGTTTTTTGAAAGGGGCGGGGCATCCAACAAGATGGGCGTTTTCCATGAAAATTTTTTGGGCCTGGGGCGCGCAAAACCCCCCGGCCCCCCCCACTGAAGTTCCTGCTTTTTTCATTTTCAAAAGTTGGCAACTATGTGTCGTAGTGATCTGGAGGTTATAGAGAGGTGTGAAGGTGTCACAGTGGTTTGGAGGTTAAAAGGGGGGTTCTGGATTTTTCCAGTGACCCAGGAGATTTTAGGGGGTTTCTAAAGGGGTTGTCCCCAGGGGTTTTTAATGTTATAGAGAGGTCTGCATTATGAATGGAAAAGTAAAAACCTTGAAATTTTAAAATCTTTTCCCTTAAATACTAAAAAAGTCAAATGGGCCCCACCTCATACGTCTTTCAAGGCAGATTAGCTGACCATGCTGTGTAGCAATGAGTGCTATGATTTTACCGTACTCTGGGTGCATTGGTGGGGAACTAGCACCAAAGTAAATTTCCCGGGAAAAACGTATAAAGGGAAAAACCCTTAGAGATAAAGAATCTGCTCTGATTGGAGTGAGCTCTGATCGTGGGGAAGTCACTCGCTGCTCTCTGTCTTATTAGGAAGATAGATATGGACGGTAATCTAGAAACACTTGTGTGCCCCGCAGAGCAATAAAATTTCTCTTATAAAACCGACCAAGGTAAAATCAAAAGATCGATGTATTTAGAAAAAGTCTTCAATTACCTTTCCCTACATTTTGAAGGCTAATCTTTTTAGTGACAAAACCCCTATAAGTTAAGTTTTTGATAGGAGGGAATAGAGGTTTTTTAAAACAGGGAAAAGGGGTTTTTTTTAATTTAGGGAACCCTAATGAACTTAGGGTTAAAGGGGTGATTAGGACGTTTCCCCAAAAGTGCATTTTTGGTGCTTTTTTTTTTTTTGCAGAAATGCACAGCAATAAAAGCAGATGCTAGGCATTTCTGCAAAAAAAAAAACGTAGCAAAAACGCACTTTGTGAAAGCCCCCTTAGGCGCCTGGGATCGGTGATGGGTTTATATAGATACTATACCATATACCGCTCTGTGTCGTGGAAGCGGCTGCTCTCACCAATGAGTCAGGTTTCTTTGACAAGTGTTTTGTCAGCATGAAACACAACGAATGCTGAGTCTCCGATAACCTCTGCCCTTCACACGGTTTTGGCTGGCAGAGCTGGTGGTGGGCTCCCTGCCCAAGGTGAATTATTCCGCATTTAAAAATCTATTAAATAATAAAAAAAATAATTGAATTAAATATAACATTGATGCAAAGATATCTAAACCACGGTAGCAGTAACTTTCAATACAACTCCATGGGATTAAATGTGATTCCCCAGCCGTATAGGCTCTGTTCCCTGCTGTTTAGCCATGGTGATTGCTGCTGCAGCGTCTGGATGGTTGAGGAGGAGTGCTGCACCACAAGATCACGTGGTGCCGAGCGGTTGCCACGTTAGACAGAAGCCTAATGAAGGTTTCTATAGCTGCCATGTTACTGCTCCTATTACTTCCTGCGTAAGCGAAGAAATAGCAGCACCATCTTGGTACACCCTTCTTCATTAGTTATATAATGCAGAACGGCGTACAAGCAATCAACCCCCCTAGTGGTCATGTACCCTAGAGCAGGGGTCCCCAACCCCAGTCCTCAAGGCCCCACCAACAGGTCATGTTTTCGGGCTGTCCTTAGCATTGCACAGGTGATTTAATTTTTGTCAGTGCTTTCTGTGGGAGATCCTGAAAACATGACCTGTTGGTGGGGCGTGAGGACTGGAGTTGGGGAACACTGCCCTAGAGGACTACAAGTGTAAAAAAAAAAAAAAAAAAAAAATATATAATATATATATATATAATATATAATATATATATATATATTTATAAATTATAATATATAAATATAATATATATATATATATAGTAATATAGTATATATATATAAAAGTTTCAAACCCCTCTTTTGCCATTTTATAAATAAAAAAAATAGAAGAGTCAAGCTTAATAGGTATCGCTGCATCCACAAAAGTCTGATCTACCAAAATAACATCTTTTATGCTGTATGGGGAACACTATTGGAGAAAAGAAATTCCAAATGCCAAAATTGTGTTTTTTTTGTCATTTCACATTCCCAACAAATTGGAATAAAAAGGGATCAGAAAGTCGCATGCATCCCAAAAGGAAACCATCAAAAGCTACAATTCAGCCCACAAAAAAAAAGCAAGCCTTCACCCAGGTCCATAGGTGAAAAAACAAAAAAAGTTTAACAAATAGAAAAAAAAATGTAAACTCCTTAAGGACCAGTAAATTAAATGATTAGAAACAGAAAAAGCCCATGTGGATCAACAGATGTAAAGGAGGCAATAAATAACTAAATAAAAAGAAAGCGTTTCAGCTCCTCAGGCAGGAGGACAGTGAAGAGGCACAAAAAACCTATAAGGAAAAACATAAAATATGTAAAATCATTACTCCAAAAGAAACATAGAAAAGTCAGATTCATGTTTGCAAATGCACAGGAACAAAGACCTACATTTTTGGAGACCTGTCCTGTGGTCTGATGGAACTAAAATTGAACTGTTTGGCCATAATGACCAGGAGCAAAAAAGGTAGAAGCTTGGAAGCTTAAGAACACCATCCCTACTGTAGCAGCATCATGTTGTGGGGTTGTTCTTCTGCAGGAGGGACTGGTGCACGTCACAAAATAGACGGCATCATGAGGAAAGAAGATTATGTGGCAATACTGAAGCAACATCTCAAGACATCAGCCAGGAAGTTGAAGCTTGGACAGAAATGGGTCTTCCAAATGAACAATGACCCGAAGCTACGACCAAACTGGTTACAAAGTGGCTTAAGGAGAACCAAGTCCATGTTCTGGAGCCCTGATCTCAATCCTATTGGAAATGTATGGGCAAAGTTGAAAAGGCCGGTGCGAGCAAGACGACCTCCAAAAGGTCCTGCTGGGCATTGCTGGTAGTGGTGACCCCGTCATGGTGGTTGTTTTCAGCACCCGGATCCCGTGTATAACTATCCAGATCAGAAGATACTGGTAACAATTTCCCGTCCCGTCAATTTCCCGTCACGCAAAGCGTGCGAACCTGTTAGAGAGCAGAGCTGACACAGGTTTTTTTTTTTACGTTTATGTTTTTTTCTGTTTTTATTGTTCCTGGAAAAGTCAGGATTGATTAAAACCACTGAAAATGTAACGTGTCCTGGGCAGGAGTCACACACACAGGACTAAAGGAGGACGGATAAATCAGCCATAGCCACGTGTGAGAGCAGAAGGGGCCACATTTATCACAACTGTCCAGCAGTGAGACTGTCTCTGTCGCCCAAAGCAACCAATCAGAGCCCATTGCAACCAATCCGAGCCCATAGCCACTAATCAGAGCCCATAGCCCCCAATCAGAGCCCATAGCAACAAATCAGAGCTCATGACAACCAATCCGAGCTCATAGCAACCAATCAGATTTTTTTTTCATTTAATTCCAGTGTTAGTAAAGGATCTGACAGACGCCGTTCTGTTAATATCGTTCAGTCTAGGTGTCAGCCACCAGAAATTCTGTCACCCTAAGCCTGACCCTTACCTCCTTTCACTATTACCCAAGTACCCAACACACCAGGTGTACTGGGAAGAGCCAGGTTACCATCAGAAGGCGATCCTTTAATTTTCTGGACTGCTTCCGGTGAGGCTGTGGGCTGGAATTTTTTTGGATGGGAAGAAACCAATACCCACGGACCTTCCCATCCTGATAGTATTCGGGTGCAGGTGCTGGTTTTGCCTTGGTTGGTTATGAAAAATGAAAGGGACCTCACATCATTCTATTTATTAAAAATCTAACAGGCATCCACTGTAATCAAATAAATAATTTAAAAAACAATGCAGGGTTCCTATTCTTTTTAAAGCCAGCCAAGGTAAAACCAGCAGCTGCAGGCTGATACCATCAGGATGGGAAGGTCCATGGTTATTGATCCTTACCACCCTAAAAGTACCAGCCCACACCTGCCGCAGAAGCAGACCATCACATTAAAGGTTCCACATCTCATTTCAGCCTCCAGAAACACTGGCTGAAATGTAGTGAGGGGAGGGAGCGAGAAGCAGAGGTACTCACCTTTCTTTTCTTCTCCTCCCTGGTGGTGGCCACTGTCAGCATCATATGACTGTACTCCAGCACTGTTTCTCTGCTAAATAACCTCATCAACCTTTTTGTATTGTGAGGTTTACAACATTTCCCTCCGAGAAGAGCCAGATCCCTTCCGCACAATCCAGGAGTGTTGGTAAGTACGAAAATAGATATGATATAGATAGATATGATATAGATAGATAAATATGAGATAGATAGATAGATAGATAGATAGATATGAGATAGATAGATAGATATGAGAATAAGACTAGATAGAAAGATATGAAGAAAGAAAGATTATATATGAGAAATAGATATGAGATAGATAGATAGATAGATAGATATGAGATAGATATATAGATAGATAGATAGATAGATAGATATGAGATACATAGATATATATGAGATAGATAGAAAGATATGAGATAGATAGATAGATATGAGATAGAGATAGATATGATAGCTAGATAGATAGATACATAGATAGATATGAGATAGCTAGATAGATAGATACATAGATAGATAGATAGATAGATAGATAGATATGAGATAGATAGAAAGATAGATTTGATAGAATAGATAGATCATGAGAGAGATAGATAGATAGAAGATAGATAATAGATAGAGATACATAGACAGATAGACATACAAGATAGATAGATAGATAGATAGATAGATAATAGATATGAGTATAGATAGATAGATAGACAGAATAAGATAGATAGATATGAGAAAGATAGATATTGAGAATAAGAGATTAGATATGATAGATATAAGATAGAAAGATATGAGATTAGATAGATATGAGATGATAGATATATAGATAGAGTAGAATATGAGATAGATAGAGTAGATAATATGAGATAGATTAGATAGATAGAAAGATAGATAGATATGAATAGATAGAATAGGATGGACGAAAGATATAGATAGATAGATGATAGATTAGATAGGATAGATGATGATAGATTATATAGATATATAGATATGAGATACATAGACAGATAGACAGACAGATAGATAGATATGAGATAGATAGATAGATATGAGATAGAGAGATAGATATGAGATAGATAGATAGATAGATAGATATGAGATAGATAGATATGAGATAGATAGATACGATAATAGAATAGATAGATATGAGATAGATGATAGATATAAGATTATATAGATAGATAGATATGAATAGAAATTAGATAGAAGATACGAGATAGATAAAGATAGATTTAGATAGATAGATAGAGATAAGATAGATAGATAGATAGATAGATAAATATAATAGATATAAGATAGATAGATACGCATATAGATAGATAGATAGATATATTAATTAGATAGATAAATAATTAGATATAGATAGATAGATGATAGATAGATATGAATAGATAGAATAGAGATAGATAGATAGATAATAGATAGATATTAGATAGATAGATAGATAGATATGGGATAGATAGATAGATATGAGATAGAGATAGATATGAGATAGATAGATAGATAGATATGAGATAGATAGATATGAGATAGATATTAAATAGATAAATAGATATATATGAGATAGATAGAAAGATATGAGATAGATAGATAGATATGAGATAGAGATAGATATGATAGCTAGATAGATAGATACATAGATAGATATGAGATAGATACATAGATAGATACATAGATAGATAGATAGATAGATAGATAGATATGAGATAGATAGAAAGATAGATAGATAGATAGATAGATAGATATGAGATAGATATAAGATAGATAGATAGATAGATAGATAGATAGATAGATAGATAGATAGATCGATAGAATATGAGATACATAGACAGATAGACAGACAGATAGATAGATAGATAGATAGATAGATAGATAGATAGATAGATAGATAGACAGATAGATAGATAGATATGAGAAAGATAGATATGAGATAGAGAGATAGATATGATAGATATAAGATAGATAGATATGAGATAGATAGATATGAGATGGATAGATAGATAGATAGATAGATATGAGATAGATATATAGATAGATAGATAGATATGAGATAGATAGATAGATAGGATAGATATGGGAAAAAAAATATATAGATAGAGATGGATAGATAATATGAGATTAGATACATAGAAAGATAGATAGATAGATATGGAGATACATAGACAGATAGGACTGAACAGATAGATAGATATGAGATACATAGATAGATATGAGATAGAGAGATAGATATGATAGATATGAGATAGATAGATAGATAGATATGAGATGGATAGATAGATATGAGATAGATAGATAGATAGATAGATAGATATGAGATACATAGACAGATAGACAGACAGATAGATAGATATGAGATAGATAGATAGATATGAGATAGAGAGATAGATATGAGATAGATAGATAGATAGATAGATAGATAGATAGATAGATAGATAGATAGATAGAAGATAAGATAGATATGAGATAGATAGATAATAGATAGATAGATAAGAATTAGATATGAGATAGATATTATGATAGATAGATACATATAGATAGATAATAGATAGATAGATAATAAATAGATAGATATTAATAGATAGATGATAGATTAGATATAATAGATAGATAGATGATAGATAGAATAGATAGATAGATAGAGAAAGATAGATAATATGGAGAGATAGATATTAGATATATAGATATGAGATAGATAGATATGAGATAGATAGATAGATAGATAGATAGATAGATAGATATGAGATAGATAGATAAGAGATAGATATATGATAGATAGATATGAGATAGATAAGAGATAGATAGATAGATAGCAAGGGTTAAAAAGAAAAAGAGAGACACAAAGTCCACAAATAGGGTAGTCTAATATGGTAGAAAATTATAAAAACAGGTAGAGTTCACTCACCTGTATACGTTGGTGTGATTGCAGTAGAGGCACAACACTCATGTAAGTTTGGTTTTATGAAGAGCGTCTGGGTTTGGCAGCTCTATAATCCCTGGCAGCCTGCTATCCTTTCCCCGCACTGACAAAACAACTCGGCCATTGGCAGGGAATGATATAGGAATTTAAGTTTAAGACCCCTGATGAAGTGCGCTAGTATAGGCGCAGAAAGACGCGTATGATAATACGTTGTTTTTTTTAAAACAATAAATTGTTCTTATTCCTAATCTGGAGTAGAGCACTTACTTCCATATCCACAAGCGCCGCATCTCCTCCTTTTTTCTCTCGGACTGGGATCGTTTCCTAGATAGATAGTCTATTACTTATTCTTCACATCCAGTCCCATTCATCTATTAGATACAACAGTCCGTGGTTGTACATTATTTTAAAGTCTTTCTAGGTACCTCTATTTTTCATCTTCATATTTTAGCAATTATTTCACATCCCACGTAGATTAACCGTATATTCTAATTCTTGGTTACACACAAGGATATGTTTGCTATTATTATTTTTTAGCATTCACTGTCCATTTATAACAGTTACTCATAATGTAACTGTTTGGTTCTTTATAGTATAGCTGTTTGGTTACCATTACGTAACCCCAGGTTTATATTGGGTTGCACAATTATCTTTTTAGATATTAATTATTTATTAGCCACTTATACCCCATGATCTTTGACTAATCTGTTCACTTTTTCACTTTTTTCTCAGTGGCAATAAATACCGGTCTAGTAATTTGTAAGACCTTATAGTGTGTCCACCCACACAACCTATTGAAAATTCGTCTGCCCTTTTTCTCTTTATCCCCTTTTTTTTTTTTTTTTTTTGTCTGACAGCTAGACGTTTCAAACACCACAGTTAAAGCTGATCACGGACTGGATTGCAAGAGACGTGTGCTAATTACATCGACACCCTGTAATCACTTTGCAAATCCCCTTCCGTTCATCAGCATTGTCAGTGCTGATTGACAGAATTTAACCACTGGCAATGCACGGAACAACCTGGTTCTTTGTAACATGTACGTACTATGGTCAATAACTCTCGTACCGTATTTATTGCAGATAATTATCCTCTATATAAATTGTGTTACACATGTCAAGATCTGTAACCCCTGAGGAAGCGATGGAAGCTGCCAAGCGAAACGCGTCGGGCCCTTTTCGGTTGTTTTTATGTTGAGACTTATGTCCATTAATAAATTAGAGTGTAGTAAACTTTTACTACTCCTCTGCATTCCCTGTTTTAAAAAGTACGTGCCCGCTATCCTTTCTTTTTTGGCTTTTATTCTATGTAATGCCACGTAGTTAAACCCTACACTGGGACCCAGGACGCCGGGCCTGCAGTAACGATCCCAACTATACGTGGGTACCCTTAAGCTATAACGAGAAGTGTGCCTCGACCCAATAGCACAACTGCAAGAGGTGGCGTATATTTTTTAACTTCACACCTATATATAACCTCTTGAACTGTACTTCACCATGAGCGCCTTTATTTGCCTTCTCTCATTTTTTTATATATAGATAGAAGAATATTGAGCATAGTAGATATGAGATAGAAAGATAGATAAGAGATAGATAGATATGAGATAGATAGATAGATAGATAGATATGAATAGGAAGATAGATATGAGATGTAGATAGATATGAATAGATAGATAGATAGATAGATAGAAGATAGATATATGTATAATAGATAGATATTGATAGATAGATAGATGATAGATAGATAGATAATAGATATGTGATAATAGATATGAGATAGAAGATAGAGTATGAGATAGATAGATAGATAATAGATAGGATAGGATGGAATAGAGATGATATGAGATAGATAGATAGATAGAATAGATAGATAGATAGATAGATAGATAGATAGATACTGAGACAAAGATAGATAGATAAATAGATAGAAATTAGATAGATATTAGATAGATAGATATGTTATAGATAGATATGAGATAGATATGAGATAGATATGAGATAGATATAAGATAGATACGATAGATAGATAGATAGATAGATTATGAGATATATAGAGAGATAACGATATGATATAGATAGATATTGATAAGATAGAGAGATAGATATGGAATAGATATGAGATAGATAGATAGAGGAGTAGATATGGGATAGATAGGATAATAGATAGATAGATAGATTGAATAGATAGATAGATAGATAGAAAGATAGATAGATAGACATAGATAGATACGATAGATATGGGATAGATAGATATTAGATAGATAGATAGATAGAATAATAGATAGATAGATGAAGTAAGAAGACATAATAGATAGATAGATAGATAGATGAGATAGATATAGATAGATAGATAGATAATAGATAATAGATAGATTAGATAATAGATAGATATTTTACAGATACTTGAAATTTCTTACTTGGTGAGTAACTACTATACGCTGGTGAAATATCCGGATGGATAGACATTCTGCCCAGGAATCGGCGCGTCCTCTGTGGATCCAGTACATTGTTCTATTTTGTCTTCAGCTACTTTATGTTCTAGGTCTCTGATTTACGATATCAGCCGCTACCCTGGTAGATTCTGGGCAACTGCTGTAAACTAAAACCGTAACTTTCCCAGTGATCAGAAGTCGGAGAGGCGGCTGCAATCCCATTCATCAACTCTGAGCCGCTGGTCTGGAAAAGACTAAATTCAGATGTTTTAGCAGAAACATAAAACAGTTCATCTCTGGAAAATAATTCTGTGCACAAGGTATTATAACATGGGCAAAATATTGTTATCCTAAACAATGGAGCCTCCTTGGAGGACAGCAAGCAGAGGTCTTACGTATCAGGGAGGAACAATACAGAAAATATACTGGAAAATTAATTTGCATTGATTTCAGTAACGGCGAGATACGGCCACAGCCCAGGGTAATACCGCAGCTTCATGATCATTTCAATGAGGGAAGGTAGAGAAGGGCGAATAAAGTACAACCCCGATTCCCAAGATTCACCATATTTTGTTTGCAAATATAATACACAGGTCAGAAGATACTTGGAGGTTCTCGGCTATGTCTGTACTCACTGCAGCCCCCACACCTGGTGGTTCTCAGCTATGTCTGTAATCACTGCAGCCCCCACACCTGGAGGTTCTCAGCTATGTCTGTACTCACTGCAGCCCCCCACACCGGGTGGTTCTCGGCTATGTCTGTAATCACTGCAGACCCCACACCTGGAGGTTCTCTCTCGCTAATGTTCCTAAAATCACTACTGCAGCCCCCCACACCTGGAGGTTCTCGGCTATGTCTGTACTCACTGCAGCCCCCCACACCTGGTGGTTCTCGGCTATGTCTGTAATCACTGCAGCCCCCACACCTGGAGGTTCTCGGCTATGTCTGTACTCACTGCAGCCCCCACACCTGGAGGTTCTCGGCTATGTCTGTACTCACTGCAGCCCCCACACCTGGAGGTTCTCAGCTATGTCTGTAATCACTGCAGCCCCCACACCTGGTGGTTCTCGGCTATGTCTGTACTCACTGCAGCCCCCACACCTGAGTTCTCGGCTATGTCTGACTCACCAGCCCCCACACCTGGAGGTTCTCGCTTGTCTGTACCACTGCAGCCACTACACAGATGTTTTTCTCGGCTATGTCTGTACTCACTGCAGCCCCCACACCTGGTGGTTCTCGGCTATGTCTGTACTCACTGCAGCCCCCACACCTGGAGGTTCTCGGCTATGTCTGTACTCACTGCAGCCCCCCACACCTGGAGGTTCTCGGCTATGTCTGTACTCACTGCAGCCCCCACACCTGGTGGTTCTCGGCTATGTCTGTACTCACTGCACCCCCCAAGCAGGGAGGTTCTCGGGCTATGTCTGTACTCACGGCAGCCCCCACACCTGGAGGTTCTCGGCTATGTCTGTAATGACAGCACCCCCACAACCTGGAGGTTGTCGGCTATGTCTGTAATCACTGCTGCCCCCACACCTGGTGGTTCTCGGCTATGTCTGTAATCACTGCACCCCCCACACTGGGGTTCGCTACTATGTCTGTACCAACTGCAGCCCCCACACCTGAGGTTCTCGGCTTAAGACTGTACTCAGCAGTGCCCCCACACCTGGAGGTTCTCAGCTATGTCTGTACTCACAGCAGGTCCCCCCCCGCCCCCCCCCCCCCCCCCCCCCCCACACCTAAGGTTCTCAGCTATGTCTGTACTCACTGCAGCCCCCACACCTGGTGTTTCTCGGCCTATGTCTTACCATCTGCAGCCCCCACACCTGGTGGTTCTCGGCTATGTCTGTACTCACTTCAGCCCCCACACCTGGAGGTTCTCAGCTATGTCTGTACTCACTGCAGCCCCCACACCTGGAGGTTCTCGGCTATGTCTGTACTCACTGCAGCCCCCACAAATGGAGGTTCTCGGCTATGTCTGGACTCACTTCAGCCCCCACACCTGGTGGTTCTCGGCTATGTCTGTACTCACAGCTTGCCCCCCACACCTGGTTGTTCCAGCAATGTCAGTACACACGCAGCCCCCACACCTGGAAAAGGTTCACGGGCTATGTTTGACTCGACTGCAGCCCCACACCGGAGGTCTCGGCTAATCCCTGTACTCACTGCAGCCCTCACACCTTGGTGTTTACATCTATGTCTGTACTCACCTGCAGCCCCCCACACTGGAGGTATCACGCTATTGTCTGTACTCACCTGCAGCCGCACACTCCTGTGGTTCACGGCTATGTCTGTACTCCACTGCAGCCCCCCACACCAGGTGTGATCTCGGCTATGTCTGTACTCACTGCAGCCCCCACACCTGGTGGTTCTCAGCTATGTCTGTACTCACTGCAGCCCCCACACCTGGAGGTCCTCGGCTATGTCTGTAACTCACTGCGCCCCCATACTAGGTTCTCGGCTAAGTCAGATAATCACGCAGCCCCCACACCTGTGGTTCCTCGGCTAGGTCTGTAACCACTGCAGCTCCCCAACACCTGTGATGTTCTCAGCTATGTCCTGTAATCACTGCGCCTCCACCCTTAGGATCTCGGCAATGTCTGTACACACTGCAGCACCCACACCTGGATTTCTCGCTATTCTTTACATCCACTGCACCCCCACACTGGTGTACTCAGCTATGACTGTAATCACTGCATTCCCCCCACACCTGGAGGTTCTCGGCTATGTCTGTACTCACTGCAGCCCTCACACTTGGGGGTTTTTGGGTATGTCAGTGCTCCATGGTCGATGACTTCACACACACCGTGATCCATCACTCCAGGACAGCAGCTACCCAATATAGGTCCCAGCAGAGGTCTATTACTTTATATTGGCAATGAGCGAATTCCCTCTATCAGCAGTGACCCAATCCTCTGCAGCAGCATTGACCTCATGTGCTTTACTAGCGGTGGTCTATTACTTTGTATCAGCAATGACTTAATATGCCCGGCTAGGAATGGCCCATCTCACTTTAACAACATTGACCTCATAGGCTATAACAGCAGTGATCCAGCCGGCAATTACCTAATGTGCTGTACGAGCATTGACCTTATACATTATAGCAGCAGTGACCTCAGCAGTATGTTATCACTGACCAGGAGACGATTGCAGCAAATTGCTGACGTTCACCTGCCCAGCAATCATATCAGGACTTGCCTTGATCTCTGTGAAGGTCGGTGACTAAAGTGAAGCTTTACCCTAAAGATGTTGTCTGTCTTCTCATAGTAACCCTGGTCTGAAACCAGCATAAATCCTTCCTTGATATCAATATGCCATAAAGGTCTGAGATAGGAGCACCCCTTCAAGGAGGATCATCGGTGAAGAATAGTGTTGCTCGAATAGGTTCTTGTTTGGTCGGCAAAATTGGAGCCCAGCACGTCCTAAAATTGTTCTGTAACATAACCCTAAATTGGTGTTTGGGTTAGGGCTTTTGTTTTCCTAAGTTAAGGTTACTCACTTATCTCGGGAACAGACCTCCAAAAGTTATGGAGCAGAATGGAGAGGTGGACGTGCATGCAAACAACTCACATATTTCAGGAACAGATCTCCAAAAGTTATGGAGCAGAATGGAGAGGTGGTCGTGCATGCAAACAACTCACATATTTCAGGAACAGATCTCCAAAAGTTATGGAGCAGAATGGAGAGGTGGTCGTGCATGCGCACAACTCCCCTACAGTTAGGTCCATATATATTAGGACACTGAGACAAATATTGCTTTTTGTACCAGTTTACTGAAACATATTCAAGTTACAGTTCATATCTATGGTGGACAAAAATCCCAGACTCTCCAGCTTTCATTTAGGATTCACATGAACATTGGATGAAGGGGTAAAGGAGTTTTCAGGCTCGGTAACATGGGAGCTCCCTGTTTTTTAAAGGGACCAAAAGGAATTGACAAATTAAAAATTGTAAATAAATAATATGTTTAATTTCTAACAATCAGTTATAAACCCTTTATTGGCAATGACGGCCTGAAGTCTTGACCTCGTGGACATCTCCAGGCGGTGGGATTCCTCCTTCTTGGCAATGACGGCCTGAGGCTGAACCACGTGGACTTCCCCAGCGGTGTTCTTACCTCTTTTTTGATGCTCGACCTTCCCAGCTTTATTGCATTGGTTTCAGTTCTGATTTGTTTGGTGGACTTTTTCTGTCTGATGTTTAGGTCTGTAACAAGTGGAAATGATGCGAGGCTCATTAATAGGGCTGAATCAGGGACTGACTTGGGCCATTCATGAATATTTCACTTCTTTGATTAAATAACCTCCTGGGTTGCTTTGGCTTTATGTTTTGGGTCATTGTTCATCTGTATTAGGAAACACCAAACAATCGGTTTGGCTGCATTTGGCTGGATTTGAGCACACAGTATATCAGTATGAAAACTCTCCAGGATGTAGATGCAACATATCCAATCAACATAAAGAGGAGACGGCTGAAAGTAAAATCAAAGTGGTTTCAAACGCACGGTGCAGCCATCTCCATAGCATCAAGCTAAAAAGGCCAAAAAACATCTAAAAAAGCCGACACAGTTCTGGAAGAGCATTCTTTGGACAGATGAAACCAAGATCAACCTCTACCAGAATGATGGAAAGAAAAAAGTCTGGTGCAGGCGCGGTACAGCTCCTGATCCAAAGCACATCCCTCATCATCTGTAACACATGATGGGGGTAATGTGATGGCTTAGGTATGCACGGCTGCCAGTGGCACTGAGACACTAATGATGATGGGTGCAGGACAGAAGAAGCCAGATTAATTCTGAGGTGTTCAGAGACGTAGGCTATGTCTACACAGCAGTGGACAAAAAACGACCTGAAATCTAAAACCTAAATACATTCATAAAAGTGATTTTTTTTGTCCATTGCCTGTCACAAGCTGCTGACAGAAACATGTTTTTTGGCGGTTTCTGAATTTTTTTGTATTTCTGCAAAAAACGGGCCAAAACACGCAAAACAATGCACAAAGAAACTTGCCATAAAACGTCCTTGCTCAGTCATTTTTTGCAATATGTTTCAAAATACGAGCAGCAAATAAAGTGACCAGAAATAAGAGGCTCTGTGGAGTAAACAGAACATTTTTTTCTATATTCTTTTTAGTAATTTTTTCAGCGTTGAAAAAATAAACGATTTTGTATGCAGTGGAGATATAGCCTCACTGTCTGCTCAAATCCAGCCAAACTGTGGGTGTTTCATAATACAAATGGACAATGACCCTAAACATAAAGCCAAAGCAGCTCAGGAGGTTATTAAAAGTCAAAAAATTAGAATATTCAGAATTGTCCAGTCAGTCCCTGATCTCAGCCCAATTGAGCCGCATTTTACTTGCTACAGACGAAACCTCAGGCAGAAAAGCCACAAACAAACAGCAACTGAAAACCACTGCAGTAAAGGCTGAGGCCAAGCATCAACAAGGAGGGAACCCAGCACTTGGAGATGTCCATGTTACCGAGCTGAAACTCCTAAACCCTTCATCCAATTTTAATGTGGATCCTCTCAAATGGAAGCTGAAAGTCTGGTCTTTATGTCCATTATAGAACTAGAACTTGAAAATGTTTCAGTAACAGGTACAAAACACAACATTTGTTTTAGTGTTCAAATATATATATGGACCCAACTTTATCTCGGGAACATGCGGCGAAAAGTTATGGAGAAGAATGGAGAGCTGGTTGCATATGCACACAACTCACATATCTGGGGAACAGGCCCCCGAAAGTTACAGAGCAATTGGGAGCCGTTTGCGCATACGCATGACTCTCTATTCTGTTCTATGGGAATTCCCAGTATAGGTGAGCGCTGTGTTCTCTATTCTGTTCCATGGTAGATTCCCAGAACGAGCGGAGCCTGTTTTCTCCATTTTTTCTGATGGAGTTCCCAGTACAGAGGAGCGCTGTGTCTCCATTCTCCTCTATGGGAGTTCCTATACAGGGAGCGCTGTTTCTCCATCTGTTTCTATGGAAGTTCCAATTACACGGGGAGCACTGTGTTTTCTCCCATTCCGTTTCTAAGGGAGTTCCCAGTACAGTGGGGCGCTTGTTCTCCATTTCTCCTCTAAGGAATTCCCATAACATGGAGCGCTGTGTTCTCCATTCATTTTCTATGTGAGTTTCCGATACAGGGGAGCACTGTGTTCTCCATACTCCTCTATGGAGTTTCCCATTACATGGGAGCACTGTGTACTCCATTATCCTCTATGGAGTTCCCAGTCCAGTAACGCAGTGTTCTCGCTTCTGTTCCATGGGAGTTCCCAGTACAGGGGAAGCGCTGTGTTCTGCATTCTGTTCTATGGGATTCCTAGTACGGGAGCGCTGTTTTCTCTCCATTCTGTTCTAAGGGAGTTACCCAGTACATGGGAGCGCTGTGATCTCATTCGTTTTCTACGGGAGTTCCCAGTACAGGGAGCGCTGTATCCTCCATTCGTTCTATGGCAGTTTCATACCGGGAAGTGCTGTGTTCTCCATTCTGTTCTATGGGAGTTTCTCATACAGGGGAGGCTGTTGTTCTCCCATCTTTCCTATGGAGTTCCATACAGGGGAGTGCTGTGATCTCCATCTGTTCTATGGGAGTTTCCCAGTACAGGGAAGCGCTGTGTCCTATTCTTTCAAATGGCAGTTTCCAGTACAGGGGAGCGCTGTGTTTGGCTGTATTCAAAACTCCCATAGAAAACATTCGAGAATAAGGTGCAATTGGCTTTCCATCCTGAGCTGACACGTTTTGGACCCATTCTCAAGGTAACTGCGGGTCCCAGATTTGGAAACTGCACCTGTCCCACCTGTCCTATCGATATGTCATCAATGTCTAAGATAGGAACAACCCCTTAATTATCCCACTATGTGACCCGGAGAGTGCCGGACCCCCCATCCGTTACCTGCTCATCCATCATCGGCTCTTGGCATCTCCGTGGGAATTCTTCTGCCGGATCCACAGCTCTGATCTCTTCCTTCGCTCCTCGGCACTTTAATCTGGAGGAGCCCCCGGAGCTCTCGTCTGTGATACTGAAGCTGCTATTCTGCCACCGTATATTAATAAATGACGGCGCTATAGAGTTAATGGTTGAAATTTGCAGCTTTATTTTTATCCCCACTCGACGTCCCGCACTGTATTTAAGATCCCTAATTGTTTCCGCGGCTGCTGTTAACATAACTTACTCTTAAGTCAATAGACGTGGTGAGTGGCGGCATTAGACGAGTGCTGCACTTGAGGTAGCGCTTTGCCTCTTGGAAGTGTTTGTTGGGTCTAGTGATCTTGTTTTCTGCTGTGTTGTTATTGTGCTGCCGCCGCCGCCGCTCCGTGCTCGCCTCTTATGGTATAAATACTATTATAATGATCATCTGCCGCCTCCACTTCTCTAATAAACCCCAGCCCTCGGTGCGTTCAGCCTCGCCGCCGAGCGCCCCGCACACAAGGTGCATATTATATTTACTTTCCAGAATGTGAGCGTGATTCTCTCTCGTGCGTCCTCTGTTCTGTTTATCAGATATTGGTACGGACGGAAGGTTTGTTGTTTTGTTGTTGTCACTAGTTTGCTGTACTGTTAGGGTGCGTTCCCATAGCCTGTTTTGCGGCCATCCCCACGGCCGCGGGGGAGAGGGGGGGGCCCTTTTCTCCACGATGAGCCCTCCCCCTTCACATTGACTTGCACAGATTCTGTCCGGAAACCGGACGGAAGAATGTGCATGCACAATGTTTTGCGGCCGGACCGCGGGCGGAAAAACCGCCGGACGGAAAACCGGTGCAGAGAGGACAGTGGGGATTGTGGGGACTGCTGCACGGGTTTTCCACAGAGCACAATTGTGCTCATTTTCGGCCGGTTTTTCAGGCGGTCTGAAAAACCGCAAACCTACTGAAAAAACGGCCGAAAACCCGTTCCATGGGGACATGCCCTTACTTTTAGGGGTGAGATCCAACTTGTTTTCCTCATCTGGTTTGAGCAGTTCCTGACCGACCCATTTACCCCTCTTCCTGACTGATCCGTTCACCCTACTTTCTGACCAGCCCTTCTTCTTGACCAGACCATATACCCCCCCTTCCTGATTTGCCTGTTTAGCCCTCTTCTTGATCAGCACATTTATCCCCCTCTATTGCCCATTATAAAAACAACCCCCCCCCCCCCCAGATCGGGCACTTAGCAACCCTCGCCTGTCCGGACTGTTTATCCCCTTCTTGATCAGCCCATTTACCCTCTTCCTGACTGGCCCATTTAACCCCTTTTTGCCCATTATCCCCCCCCCCCCCCCAGATCGGGCCATTTAGCTACCCTCCAGGTCCAGGACCTGTATACCCTTTTGATCAGCACATTTACCCATCTTGCTGACCAGCCTTTTAGCCCCCGTTCCTGACTGGGCCTTTCTTGATAGAACCATTTACCCCCTTTCCTGACTTGCCTGCTTACCCTAATCCCTGACCATTTACCCTCCTTCCTGACCAGACCTTTAACCCCTCTTTCTGACTGAACTGTTTGACCCCCTTTCTGATCGGGCCATTTACCTCCCTTCCTGACCAGCCCATTGACCCCCTTTCTTGATGGGTCAATTACCCCCTTCTTGATTAGTCCATTTACCCCCCTTCCTGACTGATCTGTTCACCCTACTTTCTGACCAGCCCTTCTTCTTGACTGGACCATTTACCCTCCTTTCCTGAACGGATCATTTACCCTCCCTCCCTGATTTGCCTGTTTAGCCCTCTTCTTGATCAGCACATTTATCCCCCTCTCCCCAGATCGGGCCATTTACCTACCCTCCTGACTGGGCTGTTTATCCCCCCCTCTTGATTGGTCGATTTACCCCCTTCTTGATCAGTCCATTTACTCCCTTCCTGACTAGCCCATTTACCCCCTTTTGATCAGTCCATTTACCTCTTTCCTGACCGGCCTGTTAGCCCCCATTCCTGACTGGGCCATTTACTTCCCTTCTTGATAGGACCATTTACCCCCTTTCCTGACCGGACCTTTCGCCCCTCTTCCTGACCAAGAACATTATTCTAATCCTTTACACAGGCTGATTTGAAAGCTATAACACCTTTTTGCGTTCAGTTATTCTAATTTTTTTGCCTTTTCTTCAGTGACATGTTTGACAATTTTTTTTTGAATTTTGTAATTAGTTTTTTTTTTTTTTTAATGCAATATAAAATGCTAAAAAAAATCTGTTTTTCACATTTTTTTAACAGCAAAAGTGGCGCTAAAATAAGATTTGTAATTGCATGACCTTTCCGTCACAGATGCTTATAAATGGGTGATGGAAAGTTTTAGGGTTGTCGGGGGCCAGGCTAAAAGCCGCAGTTTGTGCTGTTGGTGTTAAAGGGGTTGTCTCACTACTTTGATTCATCTCACCTTAGTCCTGTTTTCTTTGTTTCATTTTTGAATACAGCATTTACTGGCTTTACTGGCCTGCAATGATGATCTGACGAAGACACTAGGTCTGTAGCTATAGCGACCAGTGCTGGCAGCCTATCATGAGAGATTGAACAGATCTTAGCTATAGGCACCAGCTGGCAGCCTTTCAGAGAGAAAGAACAGATCGTAGCTATAGCGACCAGGGGCTGGCAGCCTATCATGAAGAATTGAACAGATCTGTAGCTAAGCGACCAGTGCTGGCAGCCTACAGGAGAGATAGAACAGGTCTGTAGCTATAGCAACCAGTGCTGGCAGCCTAACAGGAGAGATTGAATCAGGTCTGTAGCTATAGCGACCAGTGCTGGCAGCCAATCAGGAGAGATCAAACCGGTCTGTAGCTATAGTGACCTGAGGAGCTGATGCAGCCTATACAAGAGGGGAAAATCCCAGAATAAAGGGAGGACACTGTTAATGGACACATATGCAAAGTATACATCTAACACAAATATCAGTGGGCACACTAAAGACTAAGTAAAACCTCAAGGTATATAGGAATTTTTGGAAAATGCATTACTGCTAAGGAAAATATGAAAAAACCCGGGACTCTTAGGTTTTACAGATTTTGATCAAAGATTGTATTAAGCTCACCTCCCAAAACGTCAAGGGGATCCCAGAGCAGGGGAGTTCCCTACACTAAAACATGTTTACCCAGGCTAGCGTCAATCCAGACTGCAGACTTCCAGGGAATGGTAGGAACTAGCAATTTGGCTTATCCTCATGGTTTAAAAGAGGCAGCTGAGTGCAGCAAGCAATGAATTGCCCATATCTCAAATGGACTACAAAACATAATAAGGCTGTGCACATCTAAAATAATCTGAAAAACGCAAGCATAGGTGCACACAGAAAAGGCAATAGTAAACAACTAACGACAAATATCAGTGCAACACTAAAGACTAAGTAAAACCTCAAGGTATTATAGGAAGTATTGCAAAGTTACTTGTTTTTTGCAAGATCTTTAGCATAAAAAGCAATCCCTGTAGCGAGACAACCCCTTTAAGAGTTAGATGTCGACAGTGTCGGACTGGGATGCCTAGGGCCCACAGGTGGAGTTCAATCTAGGGGTGCACCAGCTGAGCTGTTTTTGATCCACCAGTGAGTTTATTTTAGGGGCTACAGCTACTATAAATGACTGTACATGCCTCCAATACTCTGCCTCTTGCCTCTCTTTCTATGCTTTTTCCCTCTTCTGAAGATGTATATGCAGTCCAAATCTATTCAAGGTCTACCATGCTCAGGGGCCCAACGGGGCTCCCACTATTCCCCTGTGGACCAGTCCAAGCCTGGATGTCGACCACATAGACAGATAAAGTCATCGGCATCTAGTTACATATCATTCAGTTGTGGGAAGCCGGGAAGAAGAGTCATCACCAAACCGGTTCCCCTAGAAGGAAATTCTGTTGCCGTCTTTGGGGTTTTTTGTTTTTTTTTTCTTTTTTTTTTTTTTTCTGTGTTCACATGACTTATACTTGTTCCTCGGCATTATAAGCGTTTACTTCACAGGAGGACCGCGCATTCATGGACATGTTTTTTTCATTCACTCCTTTTTTTTTTTTAATGCAACAGTCCCCGGCCCCTTTTGAAGGACGTGATCTTCAAAACTAGATGGTAGTTCAGGTTCCACAATCGAACTTCCAAAATCCAACGGAAGGTTTTTCGTTTTTTTGCGACTGGAATCAAAGCGGGATTTGAGGTGGTTTTTTGTATGCTTTTTGGGGGTTTTACCTGTCACAGTGGCTGGTGCGGGGGTTGGGGTCCTTGGGGTCGGTGTAAATTAGTGGGGGAGTCAGGTTCTGCTTGGCTCCCAGCTTGAATGGATTGGTCTGGCGAAGGTTGTGGGCTCTGCAGGGCTTGGCCCTTGGGAGCAGGTAAGGTTGGATAGGCGCCTGAGGTGGCTTTTGGTGCCCTTGAAGCCGGGGGTGACGGCTGAAGGTAAACTATAGAAAGAAGGAGTTGGAAGCCTTGCGTCAGACCCTGGTTGGTTTTTAGTGGCTCCAAGGACCTCAGCCCCAATTGGTTCTCTTCAGAGATGTTCCAGAAGTAGCCGGAAGGTTGGTGGTGGCAGTGGGGTAGGACGAATGGGCATCGGGTAAACTGATGCTCTTTTGCACATGGTTATTTATGTTATTCATTTTGTTTTGTTAATAAATTGGCTGCTGTGGCCAATTCATCCGATCCATGTCTCGGTGTATTTATTTGGAGGAGACGTGAGGAGGGGTTGGATCAGTGGCTTAGGCAACAGGTATTAGGCATTGCTCAGGGTCAAGTTGTGGGAAGCCGGGAAGAAGAGGCATCACCAACCCGGTTCCCCTAGAATGAAATTCTGTTGGCGTCTTTGGGCCGTGTTCAGATGACCTGTTCCTCAGCAATATGAGCGTTTACTTCACAGGAGAACCGCGCATTCATGGACATGTTTTTTTTTGACCTCTTACGCCCAGTTACCCATCATCCTGGCCCTCCTGAAGAACGTGATCTCCAGAACTAGATGGTACCTCGGGTTGCACCATCGAGCTTCCAAAATCCAACGGAAGGTTTTTCACCAAGAAGCTTCCTCTTCCACGACATGGCAACATTTCCAGGAGGCAGAGAACTGAGTCACATCTTCTTCATGGTTACAGAAAATCCAAACCTGGATGATGACCACATAGACAGATAAAGTCAACGGGTGATCAGCATCTAGTTACATATCATCCAGTTGTGGGAAGCCGGGAAGAAGAGGCATCACCAACCCGGTTCCCCTAGAAGGAAATTCTGTTGGCGTCTTTGGGCTGTGTTCACATGACTTGTTCCTCAGCAATATGAGCGTTTACTTCACAGGAGAACCGCGCATTGTAGACATGTTTTTTTCATGCACTCTTACGCGCAGTGGCCGACCTCTGTCTACCCATCATCCTGGCCCTCCTGAAGGACGTGATCTCCAGAACTAGATGGTACCTCGGGTTCCACCATCAAACTTCCAAAATCCAACGGAAGGTTTTTCCCCGAGAAGCTTCCTCTTCCACAACACGGCAGCATTTCCAGGAGGCAGAGAACTGAGTCACATCTTCTTCTGGTTACAGAAAATCAGCGTCTTAACATTCACATAACAGCCTTCAGCACAAAGAAGCTACAATTGAACACATAATCCTAGATTGGAAATGTCTGCTGTAACACTCAGCGGCACTGACGGCTCTTATAATTTCCTTACAGATGGAGGAGCTACATGAAAGCTTCTAATTTTCATACTGGCGCTCGCTCGGTGCCCCTGTAGCTCATTATTTTTATCTCGTGGCAGCTGCTGATACTATTAGAGGGGCTGAGTTGTATTTTTTTTTTTTATTTAAGAGAAACATTAGTCCGGCGAGACGCTCATTCAGACAGAGCATCTGCGTTGTCGGCTTATGGAAAAGGTGGGGGATTCGGAGAATTAGGTGTCATAAAGCGGGAGGTGAAGTTCAGCTCATCCCAATCAGGATTGTTTTACGAGCCTCCCATCTGTGCCGCCGTCAAAGCTCTCTCTGAGCCGCGGTAGAAAGTAAAAAAAAATAAAAATCTTACGGAAAAAAAAAAACCAAATCGTCTGATTTTCCTTCTCCATTTTCTCTTTTCTGCATGAACCTCCAAAGGCTTCTGATTGCTGGAACCGGGGATATCATGTTAATTTTTCAAAAAGTGACCTTTCCTAAATTGCGTGTAACCCCCTTTCTTGCCTGAAGGTTTAATGGGTGGTCCCGCGGTGAGGTGGCGACTCCCAGGGGGCCCCCCTGAGTAAATCTTTCCTGCGGGTTTTTTGATCTGTAAAACCCCCCTATAGATTGAAAGCCCTCAGGGCTAGGGGCTTCCTTTTCTCAGCCTTCTATTTTTCTTGCGATTTTTTCATATTTTTCATGAAAAATTTCATGAAAGAAAAAAATTTTGCAGATTTCACTTGTGTTTTTAAATTTTTTTTAAATTTATGTAACTGTATTATTTATATTCTTCTGATTTGAGTCCTGGGCAATACCCAGTCCAGGTTCTTGTCCGTGGTCGGCAGGATTGTGGGGGCCGCGGGCCGGGAGAGGTGTGCAAGCTTTTGTGAGATCATTTGAACATTTGAGAGATGACTTAGGCCTTGTCCCCACGGCACGGATTTTTACCCGGTTTTTCAGACAGTTTTCGGGTTTGAAAACCGTCTGCAAACCGGGTGAAAACTTTTTACAGGGGCCTCTATGGAAAACCCACGCAGCAGTTCCCACTGCATGGGTTTTCTGCCGGGCGGTTGTTTAGACCGAAAAACATTGAGCATGTTCATTCTTTCAACCGTTTTTTGGATGGAATATGAACATGTCTATGTAAAGGGGAGGGCTTTTCCCCGCTAATCGCCTTTTACCCCCTTCATGATAGGATCCAGGGGCGATGCTAGGGTCCCAATACATCCGGGGCCCGGGCCCTTTGGTTATGTTCACACGGCTTATTGCGGCGAGTATGGTACACACCGCAATACGCTGTGTGTTTTGGAACCCCCTGCTCCCCCTGTGCATACAATACGACATGTAATCCATAGGTCTCTAGGAGATCCATGAATTACCGTAATTGTAGTGTAAATGTCTGGCATATTGAAGCGCAAATACGCGGAGAAATGCGCCCCGCAATTTACACAGTATGAACATATATTCACACACACACTCAGACACACACACAGACACACACTCAGACACACACACACTCAGACACACACACAGACACACACTCAGACACACACACACACACACTCAGACACACACACTCAGACACACACACTCAGACACACACACAGACACACACACACACTCAGACACACACACTCAGACACACACACACACACTCACACACACACACACAGACACACACTCAGACACACACACACACACACAGACACACACACACTCAGACACACACACAGACACACACTCAGACACACACACACTCAGACACACACACACTCAGACACACACACACTCAGACACACACTCAGACACACACACACTCAGACACACACACACTCAGACACACACACACACTCAGACACACACACACTCAGACACACACACACACTCAGACACACACACTCAGACACACACACAGACACACACACACACACACACTCAGACACACACACACTCAGACACACACACACTCAGACACACACTCAGACACACACACACACACTCAGACACACACTCAGACACACACACACACACTCAGACACACACACACTCAGACACACACACAGACACACACTCAGACACACACACACTCAGACACACACACAGACACACACTCAGACACACACACACACACACTCAGACACACACACTCAGACACACACACAGACACACACACACACACACTCAGACACACACACTCAGACACACACACACACTCAGACACACACACACACAGACACACACTCAGACACACACACACTCAGACACACACTCAGACACACACACAGACACACACTCAGACACACACACACTCAGACACACACACACTCAGACACACACACACTCAGACACACACACACTCAGACACACTCAGACACACACACACTCAGACACACCCACACTCAGACACACACACACTCAGACACACACACACTCAGACACACAACACACCCCACTCAGACCACACCCAGGGCACACACACACAAAACTCAGACACCACACACACACACACACTCAGACACACACTCCCACACTCAGACACACACACACACCACACTAGACCACACACACACACAAACACACTCAGACACACACTCAGACACACACACACACACACTCAGACACACACACACTCAGACACACAAACACACTCAGACACACACTCAGACACACACACACACTCAGACACACACAAACACTCAGACACACACACACTCAGACACACACACACTCAGACACACACACACACACTCACACACACACACTCAGACACACACACTCAGACACACACACACTCAGACACACACAAAAACTCAGACACACACACCCACACACACACACACACTCACACACACACACTCAGACACACACACTCAGACACACACACTCAGACACACACACACTCAGACACACACACACAGACACACACTCAGACACACACACACTCAGACACACACACACTCAGACACACACACAGACACACACTCAGACACACACACACTCAGACACACACACACTCAGACACACACTCAGACACACACACACACTCAGACACACACACACTCAGACACACACACACACACTCAGACACACACACACTCAGACACACACACTCAGACACA
>JAODAL010008913.1:72500-114142 GCA_025379985.1 Phyllomedusa bahiana
ACACACACTCAACACACACCACTCAGACACCCCACACAATTCAGACACACAACCCCACTCAGACACAAACACACACTCAGACACACACTCAGACACACACATTCAGACACCAAAACCCCACTCAGACACACACTCAACACACCACACACACACACACTCAGACACACACACTCAGACACACACACACTCAGACACAGACACACACACACACACTCAGACACACACTCACACTCAGACACACACACACTCAGACACACACACACACTCAGACACACACACAATCAGACACACACACACTCAGACACACACACACTCAGACACACACACACTCAGACACACACAGACACACACACACACTCAGACACACACACACTCAGACACACACACTCAGACACATATACACACACACTCAGACACACACACACTCAGACACACACACTCAGACACACACACACACTCAGACACATACACACTCAGACACACACACTCAGACACACTCACACTCAGACACACACACACACTCAGACACACACACACACTCAGACACACTCACACTCAGACACACACACACACACTCAGACACACACAAAACTCCATGACAACTCCCCACTCAGACACACACACACCAGCACTCACACACCTCAACACACTCACACTCAGAACCCACACACCAGACTCAACCCCACTCAACAATAACACACACACAGACACACACACAGACACACACACACAGACAAACACTCACACACACACTCAGACACACACACACACCACACACACACTCAGAAACACACTCAGACACACACACCAAATCACACACACACACTCAGACGCTTATAAATGGATGTTAGAAAGTTTTAGGGTCGTCAGGGGCAAGGCTAAAAGCCAGAGTTTGGGAACAGTACAGGTTTTCACACGGTTTTTCAGACGGTTTTGAAAACCGTCTGCAAACTGGGTGAAAACTTTTTACATGGGGCCTCTATGGAAAACCCACGCAGCAGTCCCCACTGCACAGGTTTTCCGCTTGGCGGTTGTTTAGACCGAAAAACATTGAGCATGTTCATTATTCCGTCAGGTTTTTGGATGGAATATGAATATGTCAATGTGCGCTAATCGTGGAGAAAATCCGTCCCCCGGCGTCCGTGTGCAAGGCCTGAAAACAGTACAAATACCGGTCAGATAAACCGACTTGTATTTGTCCTGTGCCGTGGGGACGGCCCCTAAAGGTCACATTCAACTAAAAACTGGAGGCATATATGGACTGACCCAAAGAGGGAAAGGTGAAACCCCGCTCTGGACCCTGGGGTATGGAAAATCTGGGGCTACTTTTCAGGGAGAATGACAGAGAAAGAGAAAGTCATATGGTGAAGTATAGGCCATGAGAACCAACTTCACTGGTTACTATGGGCGACATGTATTAATGGGGCCGCACCATTCGCTAAATTTTTAAAGTGCCCACATGCCAGTATCAGGCACATTACAGAGCGAGCACCATTATTTCCACCATTATGATTTCATCCTTTAGCTTTTACTCACAATATTTTAAGTAAATTTATATTTTTCGACTTTTTTGTCTTTCACTTTATTGTACTCCATTTAATCACTATTTATTTGGAGTGTTGGTATCATCATTTTTGCTCTTTGCACTTTTTCTGCAGACAGTTTTATACCTTTATAAATATTACATATTCTGCTCTGCACCTTTGCACTTTTATTAGGATGTAGATATGTATATATTCTTTTTCATACCTTATTAGCGTTATATATAATCTGCAACCCACTTTTTTAAGAACATTTTTATGTATTCCCCTCTTTGTTAGTAACATAATTTGGCCTAATTAGCTTCTTATTTATTACTGTCCTGTGCTCCAGAAGGGTTTGGATCATGCTCTGCTTCAGGATGTCACAGGACATGTTGGCATTCATGGTTCCCTCCATGAACTGTAGCTCCCCACAGCCAGCAGCACTCATGCAGCCCCAAACCATGACACTCCAACCACCATGCCTGACTGTAGGAGACACACTTGTCTTTGTTCTCCTCACCTGGTGCCGCCACACATGCCTGAAACCATCTGAACCAAATTAGTTTATCTTCATTAGTCTCATCAGTGCACAGGATGATTCCAGTAATCCTTGTCCTTAGTCTGCTTGTCTTCAGCAAAGTGTTTGTGGCTTTCTTGTGCATCTATGGAAGAGGCTTCCTCCTGGGACGACAGCCATGCAGACCAATGTGATGCAGTGAGCGGCGTATGGTCTGAGCACTGACAGGCTGACCCTCACCCCTGTAACCTCTGCAGCAATGCTGGCAGCACTCATCTCTGGATATGACACTGAGCACGTGCACTCAACCTCTTTGGCCGACCATTATGAGGTCTGTTCTGAGTGGAACCTGCCTTGTTAATCCACTGTATGGTCTTGGCCCCCGCACTGCAGCTCAGTGTCAGGGTGTTGGCATCTTCTTATAGCCTCGGCCATCTCTATGTAGAGCAATAATTCTTTTTTTCAGATCTTCAGACAGTTCCTTGCCATGAGGGGCCATGCGGAACTTCCAGTGACCAGCATGAGAGAGTGTGAGAGTGATAACACCTCTGCTCCCCATTTACACCTGGGACCCTGTGACACTAACAAGTCACATAACACTGAGGAGGGAAAATGGAAAATTGGACACAATTTTTCCATTTTCACTTAAAGGTGTCCTCACTTTCCTTGTCACTTAGGGGTGTACTCACTTTTGTTGCCAGTGGTTTAGACATTGATGTCTGTGTTGAATTATTTTGAGGGCATCAAATTTCCCCTGTGATACAAGCCGGGCACTGACTACTTTATATTGTATTAAAGAGTCTGATCCTCAGTGTTGTCCCATGAAAAGATAGAAGACAAGATTTACTAAAATGTTATAGGTGTACTGACTTTTGTGAAATACTGTATGTGAGTATTAATGGGCAGTAAATAGGGTCATATTTTAGGACTCTGGCCACACTGCAGGGGGGGCCCAGACCAGCTTTAGCTCCTGAGAAAAATTAAAGTCCTGGAAAATAGTACATGGCCAATTTTTTTTTTTTTTTTTTTAGAAATTGCAAAATAATCAAGTTGTTTCACCAGTGAGGTGTAAATCAGCAAATAGAGACTGTTCTTATCTAGCACCTTGCGTCTGTGAAGACCTTTCCTCAGCTTTGACTTTTGTCCTCCTCATCCTGCTTTCTTCACTATGTATGGATAATTGGTCAATTTTGGGTGCGCTTTCCAATTACTGGTGAACTACTGTTCTTGGTTGCAGAAGGCGGCCATTAATTGCATATACGGTACCACTGAGGACATATTGGGGTTGACCGGGATACAATGGAGAAGAGCAGAACATTGCAGATGTGATTATTTGGGGTTTGCTTGCATTTGATAGACTTATTGCTTAGTGCATTTGTTATTGCGCTGCAGACAAAGATAAGTAGGAAGTTCCCAAGTTACAAACATGCGACATAAGAACCGAGATTATTGTTGGGTGTGACTCAGCGCTACCCCAAGCATGAGTCCTGTCCCATTTACTTTAGACCCTAGAGTCTTGGCTCTCCCATGATCCTTTAGCAGCGTTGCATAGTATATACTGTAAATGAGCGCACCAACCCGGACCAAAACGTAGCACCTATATCTGTACTTACAATTTTGCCATTTGAAGCATCTCACTTGATGGCTGCATCAGGGACCTGGTAATCTTTATATGTGCTGTTAATAAATTATAGAAATTTCATGAATTCAGGACGTGATGTGTTCGGGATTTAGTAAAGGCTTATATGGGAACAAAAATCCTCCCTCTGGTCCCCACAGATTCACATCACCAAGGTGTTCTCTACCATTAGTATTTACCTGAGGGACAAAAAGTAATGAGAAATCTTCTGAACAGGGGCACAGACCACAAAATCAACATTACTGGGGTGTTACACCTTTCCCCCCAAAAAATATATGGAGTTATCCTTAAAGAATGTACTGTGCCTGTTCCAAATTACATACTAATTCAATGTAAGAACCAACCTATAGAACCAATCCTGTAGGTAACCCAGGGACTGCCTGTGGGTGGTCCGCTATCAGACTACCGGGCAGCCTGAGTGTAGGATGCACTAGATGTGAAAGAAATCACGGAAAAATGGGTCATAATTTACTAAGGCACAAAAGAAAGAAGAAAAGGTCATAAAAACATAACTTTTAATCATTCAAATAGATAAACATTATAATGTGAACATTACTCACTAGAAAACAAACCAACAAATGCAAGTATAAATATGTGCTAATGCCAATGGTGCAGGACCAAAGACACTAAGCCCTATCAAGCCCTACACCACGAGCAAGCACGTCCGAAAGTGAAAAATACAGGGTGGTCGCTCCAATAAGGGCGTCCCTGTATGGAAACTTACTCTAAGTTGCAGAAGACCCTACCAGTCCCTTAGGTCCTGTCCCGACAGGTTTTGATCCTCCCTCAGATGAATATACATCGAGCTCCTCAGGGGACATAAAAGGAATATATATGATAAAACAAAGGGATCACAGCAATGCAGACCAAAGGGTCATACACATAAGGGAAAAGGGTCTAATATCACTAATAAACACATAGTAGGGCATGTAATAATAAGGCCGTAGGAAAGATATTACTAAGTGGTTAGGAAAGGGACCATGCAACCCAAAGTATGAACATTAGCCAATCTTTGTACCTGCCCTGATGATGACAGGTGTAATACAGTCCACTGGGCAAAAATAAACCCAAATAGAAGTAGCCAACCTGTCTCACAGGTGCTCATAGGCTGTCATACATGCCTCAATGTGCAACCTAGGTTGCTATCGTTAAATTTAAAATGGTCAAACCCGAATGACTGTGCACCAAAGGCAGACACCGAAATCAGAGCACTTATCAGGGCGACAAAAAAACACAGACACAAGGCCTTACCTACAGCTCAATGCTTAGGCAATGAACCATCCTATGGCACTAAAGAGCTTGATCTTTATGCAGTTGTAATACTGGCAATCACACCCCTCATGGATAGTAGGCGTGTGAGCGGTTGTTCATCATTGTTTTTGCATCTGTACAGTCTCCTCTGTGTTGTGTTGTAGCTTCTCTGCATACTGGTGTGAATTGGTATGTACCCAATCGGCAGTTTTCTGCTAAACAGTTTCCCCCCTAGTGGATTTGTGAGTGAGCGACTGTTCCTTAGTGAGCTGCACCTGTTGAATTTCTCCTAGGCGGCGCTGGGGCTTATGTTGCCCCCTTCTGGGACCGGTTCATTGTCCGGCCATTGAGCTGTAGGTATGGCTACGTGTCTGTTCACTAGATGTGACTTTATGTCTTGATGATCAACACACTTTCTTATGGACGATGTCCATTTCCTAGTTATTCACAATATATTTTAATTTCAAGACAAGCACTTCAGACACTTTCTGGGGACAGCGATGGGCACATAATTTGCCTCAAGGTATGCAAATTTGTCTGAGGGATTTTAAGACCTTATCCATCATCTCCCATTCTAACCACAGTCCATATATCCTCTATTCGGATTTGATGTTAATGACGTGTATATTTTGTAAGGAAAACTAATTAGATGCTTCTTCTTTGAATACTAGTGAGGACACTCATCTTCTTTCTAAACATACATAATAAATAACATTTATAATACAGTAACTTATTTCCTAAAGGATATCACAGATTTATCACATAATTAAATTTTGAGACACCAACACTCCCTAAAGGAGTCCTCCGGTTTACAAACCCTATTTTCATAAACCCTCTTATAAAACTCTAAGTTCATAGAGAGAGAGAGCTTCTGTTTAGTGTCCTCAACTCTTGGGCAGAATTATGAGAAATGACAAAAAGTGTCTCTGACTCTGGAGGACTTGTCCTGTCCTGCTCTACACAGACAGCCCATCAATGTGAATGGACACTGTGTAATGCCTAGTTTCCCATGTGGTCGCGCTGCAGGGAAATTGTACACTTACGGCAAGATTTCCCCAGAAAACTGAGGTTTATTGCTCGGAGTCCCAGCAGGGAGGCACTGTGTGATCAATTTATTGTAAAAGTAGGGAACGTCTGTAGCACAGAACCCCTTTAACGGACTTGTTTCATGAATAAATAATATATTTCTTTGTTAGATCAGGTAAAGCAGACAAAAGGTTTCTATCAGATTCATTTGAAATTCTCCTCTGTGTGGATACTGCTTTTATATACTTGTATTCTGCTGTTATATACTTGTAGTGGTCTTCCTGTGCCAAAATTCGCCAATTTGAAATTGATATGGATTAGTAGTGTATTTGTGCGCCCGTTCACACATGTGGTCCTAGATGTGTGAAAAAGCTAGACCTCATCTCTGAATACATCTCCAACATCCCTGAATTATGACCCAATGCAACTTATTATTTAATCTGTCATTAAATCACAAGAGAAAATTAATCAATTTATTAATATATTATGAATGAAGGAACAAATATAAACTCCTGAAAAGCAAAAAACACAATATGCGGAACCTAGCGCAAGCCTGAAACACTGAGAAATCTCTGAGCTGGAAATCAGGCAAAAATCATTGAAAAACTAGATCAGAGATGTTGGAGCAACAGCGATTGGAGACTGGAAGTGCCGGGGAAATATTCATATTATTTATTTTATTAATTCCAGGGTGTTTTACATTCGAGGGGGGTCACATGTATGTAGGTACACATAAGACCAAATAAAGTACAACGGCAACACTAATCAACTAACAGCTAGTACAGAAGAGAGGAGACCCTACCCATGAGGGATTACAGTCTACAATGGGAAAGTTAAATCATTTAAACCTTGTAAAATAGCCTTGACCCTAGGGTTAGGATTATGGTTGATTTTTGGCAAATATTGCTAATCGTCGATTCTGACCTAATTCAAAGTCCTCAAATTCAAGTCGATTTTGACTTTGAACAGAATCTATAGAGCAACATTTAGTATAACGAGCAGGTTCTGCCCATTGAAGCAAATCTCACCGAAAATAGAAGTTTGATGGACCACCCTTAGGCCTCTATGTGTTGCCAATGGGAGGAATTATCTTGCCATTTCATCCTCTCTTCCATATAAGATCGCTTTCTAAGTGGTTTCTAATAACTTTCAGAACAAGTCAGTTGAGTAGGTAACATACCAGAGCTGCTTGCTGTGTCCAGGTAAGTTGTAGCTTAGGGCTAGCTTTAGGGTTAGCTTCAGGGATAGAATAAGGTCTTGTAATTAGGAGGTTAAGAACACATGTCAGGGGCTATTTAAGGAGATGGTTTAGGGCTAGCTTTAGGGTTAGCTTCAGGGCTAGAATAAGGTCTTATAATTAGGAGGTTAAGAACACATGTCAGGGGCTATTTAAGGGGATGGATTAAACTTACTTGTGGTTTCACCACCAACTGTGCTCCTGCGATCATCTGCCTTGCTCTCAATCCATTTCATCATCTAACAATGAGCCCATCTAGTTTTTTATTTGATATACGCTGTCACGGACGCTCCTGCGACCACTGTCCCGGGTCACAGGCGCGCCCGTCCCCCTGCTCCCAGCGGAGCCCCGTCCCGCACGTCGGGTTCGGGGTCCGCCCGTGCCCCGGTCCCTGCCGGCGTCCACTTACCCGGCCACGCTCCTGCTCAGCCTGCCTCTGCTCCCGGCACGTGGCTCCGCCCCTAGGGCGAGCGCGGCCCGGCTCTTTGAGATTTAAAGGGGCAGTGCGCCGGTAATTGGCTCATGGCCGGGCACTGCTCCTATTTATATCCGGCCTCTTCCTGCCGGCCCTCGCCGGATCCTTGGTGTATATTCCATGGTGAAAGTGTTCCAGAGCGTTCCTGTCTTGCCTTACCGGGTTTTACCGACTCTCTGCTTACGTTTACCGTCACGAACCTTGCCGCCTGCCCTGACCTCCTGCTTGTCTACCGTCTACGAACCAGAGCCGCCTGTCCTGACTTCCTGCCTGTCCACGACCACGAGCCTGCCTGCCGTTACTGTACCTCGCACCCTTGGCCGCCACCGCAGGCAAGCCCTGCCAGTGGTAGTGACCTGGTGGACACCCGCCGCAGCAAGACCATCCCACTTTGCAGTGGGCTCTGGTGAATACCGGGTCCCACTTAGATTCCCCTCCCTGGTGTGGGCTTAAGCCATCGCCTACGGTGGCCCAGTGGTTTCCACCTCCAGACCGTAACAGTGGGATCCGCCATGGATCTCGCCAAGGTGTCCTTGCTAAGTGTTCCGAACATCACCACCGTCGTGGTCAAGCAATCACAACAGATCGCGCAGCAAGCGCAGCAGCTTGAGCAACTTTCCTCCATGGTGCAGCAGCTTATCACCATCCAGCAGCAGCAACCGCCGCCGGCCCCTGTCGTTGTTCCTGCCTCAATGGTTCCCGCGGCGCTGAGGGGCCCCAAGCTTCGGCTGTCGCTCCCATCAAAGTATGACGGCGATCCAAAACTCTGCAGGGGGTTCATCACCCAATGCTCTATGCACGTGGAGCTTATGACCGATCATTCCGTCTGAACGTGCGAAGGTGGCGTTCGTGGTCGCCTCCTCTCCGGGAAGGCCCTGGCATGGGCTTCGCCCCTATGGGACAGAGACGATCCAGTGACGGCGGATCTACAGTTATTCCTCAGTGAGTTCCGCAACGTCTTCGAGGAACCAACCCGTGCATCCCCCACTGAGCCCGCCCTCCTAAACCTACGCGGGGGGGACCTGTCTGTAGGAGACTACGTGGTACAATTCCGTACTCTGGCCTCTGAACTGTCATGGAACGAGGCCGCTCTGTGCGCTACCTTCAAGAAGGGACTCTCAAGCCGAGTTAAGGACGTCTTGGCCGCTATAGACCTCCCGTCTTCCCTCAGCAACGCATTGACGTACACTTCCTTGAACGGGAGGAAGAACTTCGGCAAGAGCGTCAGCCCAGCCCAACCTCGCCGGTTTCCTCGCCTGGAAACCGGTGTTCCAGAGGCCTCCTGCGCCACAGTCGCCAACACCCACCGAAGCCCATGCAGATTGATGGGGCCCGTCTCTCTGGCAAGAGTTGGCCCAAGCGTCGGAAAAGGGAACTTGTGCCTACTGTGGGCACCCAGAGCATTTTCGGAGGAATTGCCCCAAGCGTCCCAAGCCTGCGGGAAACTTCCGCACCTAGGATCTGTGGGAGAGGCATTCCTAGGTGCAACCTCCTCCTCTCCACGCCTGTTGATGCCTGTGCAGGTCGTGTCAGAGACTGGCATCACGTTTCAAGTTCCGGTGTTTCTGGACTCAGGCTCCACCGGGAACTTCATACACCAGTCTCTAGTGAAGCAGTATCGGCTTTCGGTGGTACGTCTGGAGAAGCCGCTTGTCATCTCATCCGTCAGCGGGGAGCTACTTAGCGACAACATTCCAATTGGTCACCAAGCCACTGTCCCTCCACGAGGGGGCGCTGCATAAGGAAGAAATCTCCTTCTACGTGTTGCCTCGCTCCTCGTCGGCGGTTCTCCTCGTAGTCCCCTGGCTGCGGCTCCACTCTCCTATCCTGGACATGTCTACTGGAGAGGTGATTCGTTGGGGTCCCAACTGTCGGGGGCGCTGTTTTGTGGTATCTCGCCCGATGCTTTCCTGCTCTCGCTCAACCCTCCAGGAGCTGCTGCCCGGGCTGCCGCCCGAATATCTGGAGTACGCCGATGTGTTCTCTGAGAGACAAGCCGAGAATCTGCCTCGGGCATCGTCCATACGATTGCCCAATCGACTTATTCCCCAGTACCCATTTCCTCCCCGAGGCCGAGTCTACCCACTGTCGGTTCCTGAGACCCAAGCCAGTCCAGGTACATCCTGGAGAATCTCAGGAAAGGGTTCATCCGGAAGTCCTCTCTCCTGCGGGTGCGGGTTTCTTTTTCGTAAAGAAGAAGGACGGTACTTACGGCCCTGCATAGACTACCGGGTTTGAACAAGATCACGGTGAAAAATCGTTACCCACTACTTTGATCACGGAACTTTTTTTGAACCGCCTGCAGGGCGCAAAGATCTTCTCTAAGTTGGATCTGAGAGGGGCCTACAACTTGGTCCGAATTCGCAAGGGCGATGAATGGAAGACGGCCTTCAACACCAGGGACGGGCACTTTGAGTACCTGGTGATGCCCTTCGGACTGTGCAATGCTTCCGCCGTCTTTCAGGAGCTTGTCAATGACATCTTCAGGGACCTCCTCCACACCTGCATGGTGGTCTAACTTGATGACATCCTGGTGTTCTCCCCTGACCTCGAGACCCACCGCAGCCATATTTGTCAGGTACTGAGATGTCTCTGGGAGAACCACCTGTACACCAAGCTGAGGAAGTGCCTCTTCCATCAGACTAGCCTCCCGTTTCTGGGGTACGTCATCTCCGACCAAGGCCTACGGATGGATCCAGCTAAACTGTCTGCCGTGTTGCAGTGGCCACGCCCAGTCGGGCTACGGGATATCCAGCGATATTTTGGGCTTCTGCAACTACTATCGCCAGTTCATCCCTCACTTCTCTCGCTGGTGGCCCCGATAGTACCCCTCACCAAGAACAGGCCAATCCACGCAGCTGGCCGGTCGAGGCCGAGGGGCGTTTTCGAAGCTCAAATCCACCTTCTCTATGGGCCCCCTATCCATGCACGTCTGGATTCCGCGAAACCCTTCACACTGGAGGTAGATGCCTCCTCTGTGGGAGCCGCAGCAGTTCTTACGCAGAAAGGACCCACGGGTAAGACTGTAACATGCGGCTTCTTCTCCAAGACGTTCTCATCGGCCCCAGAGGAATTACACGATTGGCGACCGGGAGTACTAGCCATAAAATTGGCGCTGGAGGGGTGGCGTTATCTGCTGGGGGGGCGCCTGTTTCCCATCCGTATCTACTCGGACCACAAGGACCTCCAATATCTGCAGACGGCTCAGCGACTTAACCCACGCCAGGCTAGGTTGGTCGCTCTTCTTCTCCCGGGTTTGATTTTCAGATCCATTCAGGCCACGGAGAAAATGTGAGAGCTTACGCCCTCTCCCGTGCCTCCGACGTGGTGGGTGAGGATACTTCTCCTGAGCACATAATCCCTCCAGAGCGCCTAATCTTGGCAGCTCCAGTGGACCTCCGGAAGGTTCCCCCGGGAAGGACTTATGTGCGACCTGCTCTCCGCAAACGTATCTTAAAATGGGA
This sequence comes from Phyllomedusa bahiana, assembly GCA_025379985.1. Taxonomy (NCBI): domain Eukaryota; kingdom Metazoa; phylum Chordata; class Amphibia; order Anura; family Hylidae; genus Phyllomedusa; species Phyllomedusa bahiana. The sequence continues at coordinate 83,633 of JAODAL010008913.1, forward strand.
CATTGGGTCATTGGTGGCGGGCCATCCCGGCGCCCGAAGACCCTTCCACCTGCTATCCTGGTTGTATTGGGGCGCTGAGCTGGAATAGAACGTTAAGGTCTTCGTTTCGTCTTGTGACTCCTGTGCCCGCAACAAGACGCCGCGTCACAAGCCGGCAGGGCCCACTACAGCCACTCCCCATTCCTACCCAACCTTGGTCCAACATTTCCATGGACTTCATAACGGACCTCCCTCCGTCGGCTGGCAACACCATCATTTGGGTAATTACGGATCGCTTTTCCAAAATGGCGCATTTCGTCCCGTTGCCAGGCCTGCCCCTCAGCCTCCCGCCGGGCGGAGTTGTTCTTCCTCCAGTGTTTTTGTCTGCATGGACTCCCCCACAGATTGGGGTCTACCGGGAGTTCAATTTGTCTCCAGGTTTTGGCGGCCTGTGCAACCAACTTCAGGTGAAAGCTTTACTTCTCTTCCACCTACCACCCGCAGACGAACGGCCAGGTGGCGAGGGTGACCCAAGGCTGGGGATTTTACCTTCGCCATTTCGTCTCTGCACGTCAAGATGATTAGTCCAACTTGCTGTCATGGGCGGAGTTCTCGTATAACTCCCTTGAGTCCGAGTCCGCGGGGCTCTCCCCCTTCTACATCGTGTATGGCTTGCATCCCCGCCCTCCTCTCCCTCTGGCAACCTCCTCTGAGGTCCCGGCGGCGGACACACTGGTGCAAGACATGAAGACCATCTGGTCCCAGACCCGTCAGTCACTGCTCCGTGCTTCCGAAAGTATGAAGACTCAAGCAGATAAAAGAAGAATCCCCCCTTTCCCGGTCTTCTCCCCAGGTGACAAGGTGTGGCTCTCGACTAGATACGTCCGTCTAACGAGGCCTTCACATAACTTGCGACCCCGTTTCCTGAGACCCTTCGAGGTCAGCAGCCGCAGCCACCCGGTGTCATACAAACTCCGGCTCCCTCCTACGATGAGAATTACCAACTCGTTTCACGTCTCCTTACTGAAACCCCGGGTCCTTAATCGTTTTTTCCCAAAGGGCCGTTCCTCCTCCGTCTGTGGGTGATGCGCCCAATGTCTTTGAGGTCAAAAAATTCTGGCCCTGAGGAGAACTAGGGAAAGCAATACTGCCTGGTGGACTGGAAGGGGTTCGCCCCCGAGGAGAAAGGGCCTGGGAGCCGGAGGAGAATATTCTGAACCGAACCCTTCTCCAGAGATTTCTGCAATCCAGTAAGAGAGGGGGGCCCAAGGGGGGGGCCCAAGGGGGGGGGGACTGCCACGGACGCTCCTGCGACCACTGTCCCGGGTGGCAGGCGCGCCCGTGCCCCTGCTCCCAGCGAAGCCCCGTCCCGCACGCTGGGTTCGGGGTCCGCTCGTGCCCCGGTCCCTGCCGGCATCCACTAACCCGGCCACGCTCCTGCTCAGCCTGTCCTCAGCTCCCGGCGCGTGGCTCCACCCCTAGGGCGCGCGCAGGGCCCCGGGTCTTTGAGATTTAAAGGGGCAGTGGCGCCGGTAATTGGCTCATTGCCGGGCACTGCTCCTATTTATGTCCGGCCCCTTCCTGCCGGCCCTCGCCGGATCCTTGGTGTATATTCCCATGGTGAAAGTGTTCCAGAGCGTTCCTGTCTTGCCTTACCGTGTACCGACTCTCTGCTTACGTTTACCATCTACGAACCTTGCCATCTGCCCTGACCTCCTGCTTGTCTACCATCTACGAACCAGAGCCACCTGTCCTGACCTCCTGCCTGTCCACGACCACGAGCCTGCCTGCCGTTATTGTACCTTGCACCCTTGGCCGCCATCGCAGGCAAGCCCCGCCAGTGGTAGTGACCTGGTGGATACCCGCCGCAGCAAGACCATCCCGCTTTGCGGTGGGCTCTGGTGAATACCGGGTCCCACTTAGATTCCACTCCCTGGTGTGGGCTTAAGCCATCGCCTGCGGTGGCCCAGTGGATCCACCTCCAGACCGTAACATACGCTTTGTATAATTACAACTATTGATTGCCCTTTTCAATTCTGTTTATATTCTGGTGTCAACCATCATCATTACATTAAAAAGGTGATGGTTCCTGCTGATCATAGTAATCGCTTATCTGTTCATTTATTATGACCTCGTTCTGCTGTTTGTATAGTTTTCTGCTGTGCTTTAACTAAGTTGTCTCTAGGTCTTAAAGACGCTTTCTGTGTGAGGGTAAGTTGTAACTTAGGGACTACTTTAAGGTTAGTTTAATTGATAGAATAGGTTTAAAGTAGTCTTGTTGTTAAGGTTATATATCAGGAAGTGTTTTAAGTTAGTTCTTAAGGTTAGGAACTGTGTTCCTGCTGTCATCTGCATTGTTGTTCATCCAATCATAATGAGTTCATCTAGTTTTTTAATTGATAAACACTTTATATAATTACTGCTGTTTGACTGCCCTATTTATTACTATTTCTAGTCTGGTTTTCACCAGCATCATTACACTATGAAGGTGAAGGTCTCCACTGAACACAACGTGGTTCCCAACAAGTCCATAAGAAGTACTTGTCATATCCTCCCTACATGGCCCAGCTTTTCACCTTACCTTAGTAATGGCCAATCTGTTTGTTTATGATGACCTTGTTTTGGTGTTTGTACAGTTTTCTGCTGTGTTTAAACTGTGATAGGGTAAATTGTAGCTTATGGATAGATTTAGGGTTATTTTCAGGGATAGATTAGGTTTAGAGGAGTCTTAGGGCGACATGTATGATTTTTGGCGCTCAAACGGCATTAGTAGTGTAGAATGTGCCTAAATCTATGAACCTGTTCTACTACCGGTCATAGATTTAGAGCTTTTTTTGCTACAAAACGACACTTCTGGCTCAGGTAAACCCCTTTTAAAGGTCTCTCCCTGTCACAGCAGTAATTCACCTGGATTTGCTGCACTGAAGCTATAAACATGTAGCTTTGTACGGTTGTAGTGCTCCCCGCCTCCAGCGCCCCCCGAAATCAGGCGCATTACAAAGCGCTGCGGGCGCCGCATAATGCACCTGATGCTGGAGTGCCCCTGGTTACAAATAGGGGCTGCGCTAGTTCTCGGGCTGAAAAGACGCCAGACTTCTGGTGCAGCCCCGTTCATACATGTCGCCCTTGGGGTTAAGGTTACATGTCAGAGACTGTTTAAGGGGAAGATTGAGGAACAGTTATCTCTTAAAGTCAGTTATCACTTAGTATTGTCTTGCTTCTGGATTAAAATTACTGGTGGTGTCGCTACCAGTTGTGCTCTTGCCATCATCTGCCTTGATGTCCATTCACTTAGTTATCTAACGGAGAAATGAAAGTTTCAGGAATAGAATAGGGTTAGAGGGGTCTTGGTGTTGAGTTCAAATACCCGAGACTGTTTAAGGGGAAGATTCAGGGACAGTTAGTTCTTAAAGGGGTCGTCTCACTGCATTGATTCATCTCACCTGAGTCCTGTTTTCTTGGTTTCATTTTGAATTCTGGTTCGCGTTTACTGGCTTCTACTAGGCTGCAGTGGAAACCAGGTCTGTAGCTATAGTGACTAGCACTGGCAGCTTATGAGGAGAGATTGAACAGGTCTGTAGCTATAGTAACCAGTGCTGGCAGCCTATCAGGAGAGATTGAACAGGTCTGTAGCTATAGCAACCAGTGCTGGCAGCCTAACAGGAGAGATTGAACAGGTCTGTAGCTATAGTGACCAGTGCTAGCAGCCTATCAGGAGAGACTGAACAGGTCTGTAGCTATAGCGACCAGTGCTGGCAGCCTATCAGGAGAAAGTGAACTGGTCTGTAGCTATAGCAACTAGTGCTGACAGCCTATCAGGATAGATAAAACCAGTCTTTATCTATAGCAACCAGTGCTGGCAGCCTATTAGGATAGATCAAACAGGTCTGTAGCTATAGCAACCAGTGCTGGCAGCCTATCAGGAGAGATCGAACAGGTTTGTAGCTATAGCAACCAGCGCTGGCGGCCTATCAAGATACATCACACTGGTCTGTAGCTATAGCAACCAGTGCTGGAAGCCTATCAGGAGAGATCGAACAGGTCTGTAGCTATAGCGACCAGTGTTGGCATCCTATCAGGAGAGACTGAACAGGTCTGTAGCTATAGCAACCAGTGCTGGCAGCCTATAAGAATAGATCAAACCTGTCTGTAGCTATAGCGAGCTGAGGAGCTGATGCAGCCCATACAAGAGGGGATATCTAGTCACCTAGTTTTTGAAGATCTTTAACATAAAAAGCAGCGACCCCTGTAGTGAGACGACCCCTTTAAGGTCAGTTATTTATTATTATCTTGCTTCTGGATTAAACCTACTTGTGGTGTCACCACCAGCCGTGTTCCTGCTATCATCTGCTTTGCTCTCCGTCCACCTAATGGTCTAACTATGAGTCCATCTAGTGTTTCAGTTGATACTTATTTCTGTTTGCATTTTGGTTTCCACCAGTATCGTTACTCTATGAAGGTGAAAGCCTCCATGGATCACAACACGTCCATTAGAAGCACTCGCCCTCCCTCCAGGGCTCAGCCCTTGGGTTGATCACAGTAATAGCTGATCGGTTTCTTTATTATGACCTTGTGTACGTGCAAATGTAGAGAATAATAAATGAAATATATTAAACATCAAAATAAAATTAAGATAATAGAATAGTTTTTTTTTTTTTTTTGGAAAAGCAAGTTTCCTCCCAGGAGCCGATCAGACTTTGCTGTCAGCGAATCTATAATGCAGACGCCTGCCCTGTTGCTGCTACCACTGAAGACAAGTGCTCGTAATACAATTTACAACTCCCCTGGCACAGTTTGCATTTACATACATGCATTTTTATGATGGCATTTGGATGCCCGTGTGTTTAGACAGCCCTTTCTGCAGAAATCAAAGCGCGCTGTGTTCTCCGTCAGAAATCTGCATTTTCATCCTGTTAGGTTCCCGCGCCGGTGCCAGGAGTCTTTTCAGAGAAGCCTTGGTCTATGGCCCGGTGTCTGCAGTCAGGAGGATTTTTTTTTTTTTTTTTGGGGGGGGGGGGGGGTAGGGGTTGGTGCTTCTCCTTCAGGTGATGCGGAGAGGCGATAAACCTCAGGTAATGGCAGACGATGCAAAGTGGTGGCGTTCCCTTATTTAGTATGGAACAACAGATGTTCCTTCAGCGGCGAGGAAGAGACAATTATCATAACAAAGAGAAATGTTATAGTGTTGGATTGCACAAGTCTGAGCATTAGCAGCTCAGGGCCCCTAATGTTCAGACAAAGAAATACATCGGCAGAACATTCACCGGGACGAGCTTTATAAATCCGAATTCCAGGCAGAACAGCGCAGGGTTTAAAGCTAAAAGATTTAAAATACGTCCCCCTGAGTTTAAATCCGCCATTTATATTGTCAAATACTCTGTATTATCTTCTCCTTAGAACACTGCCCTGAAAGCGCCAGCTATTCCAACCCTGTGGTGCCACATACCGTGCGATTGTTACTGTGAGCGAGTATGAAGCATCCAATATCGCTAAGCATGAGAGTATTGCACCGTACCCCTTGCTCTAGAGCAGGGTGGTACACTCATATTAACCGAGTGTCCTTCAAACCACACGTCCATGCCCTCTCCTCTGCTGCCGCCTCCACCTGAAAAACATCTCTCGCATCCGCTCATTCCTCAACTACGACACTACAAGAATGCTGGTCCATGCCCTTGTAATCTCCCGGCTCGTGTACTGGAACTTCCTTCTCAATGGCCTCCCAGCTAGCACCCTCGCTCCCCTCCAATCCATCCTAAACTCTGCTGCCCGTCTGATTCACCTCTCTACTCCTCTGCCTCTCCCCTCTGCCACTCCCTACACTGGCCGCCCATTGCCCAGCAAATTCATTTCAAGTTACTAACCATGACTACAAGGCTCTCATACCTTCTATCCTCATACATCTCTGCCCTAATTTCCAATATCTCCCCTCTCACAATCTCCACTCCTCACAGGACCTTTCCTCTGCTCTCCCCTTATCAGCTCCTCACACAACCGTCTCCAAGACTTCTCCCGTGCTTCCCCCACACACTGGACCTCACTGCCCCAACACCTCAGACTCGCCCCCACTCTCACCAGCCTCAAAGGCAACCTGAAAACCCATCTCTTCAGGAGCCTATAACCTTCAAGCACCTCGCAGCCCCTGTGCCACCCCAAAAACATGTCGGCCCCCACCTTCTGTCTCTCTCCTCCTCCACTGTAGATTGTAAGCCCTCACGGGCAGGGCCCTCACTCCCTCTGTGCCAGTCGTAAGTCATTCACTGTTATCATTGTACTCGTTTGACTTATGTTATTTACTTATGTAACCTCCCTCTTTGAATGTACAGCGCCCTGCAATCAATGGCGCTTTAAAATAAATAATAATAATAAAAAAAATAATAATGTCTGGCGAGGGGGGACCCGGGGAGGACTGGCAGATCTGTGCCTGCCAGGGACCATGCGCACGATCGTGTTTCCATTCCCCGGTCCGCTTACTACTCACCTCTTCTTTCTCCTTGCTGCTGCTGGTCAGCGTGCACCCGCTCCCTGGGACACTCGCACCGACTCACAGATTTAAACATCCAGTGCTCCGATAGTTACAATGGATGCTGGACCCTTTATTAGATCCAAAAAAACAAGAAATGGGAACAGCAACAATAGTCCACAATGGGCCAATATGGTCCCAAACGATGCACAGTACGTCCTAACGGTGTGTAAGCCTTTTACTCACCACCAACAAGTCCCAAAAATGCAAAATTTGGATGACAGCATCTTTTAGTAAACCAGGAACATCTTTTATTCTATAGTGAGTACAATGGATGTACAGTGCATGCTGCTTGAGAAAGGCCTCGTTTGGATGGGCTGAAATGTTGCAATTTGGTATTTTGTGCTCACTATGGAATAAAAGGTGTTCCTGCTTTTACTAAAAGATGCTGTCGTCCAAATTTTGCATTTTTGGGACCCTTTATTAGGTCATTTCTCCCAAACACCCTGGACAGCGTGTTAGTGTTCTTTAGTGACTGTGCTTCTGTGTTCTGACCCTTTGCTTGGACTCTGACCTCGTTTGCATGCCGCCTGCGCTGACCATATTGCCTAGACTTGACTGCACCTCTGTCTGACCCCTTTTGTACCACGCTGCACCCCAGTGATGGATTGGTTTTAACAGCAGGGCCCGAGGCTTCAGAGATCTAAATAGTTAAACTTTGTCAGTAAGAAACAAACAAGCTTCTATGCTCCTGATAAGACACAGCTGGGAGTGACATCACTATTCCAACCACTGCTAGACCAGAGCTGATTGGTAACCTAGGAAAGCTTGAGTACACAAGCAGGAGAAAGGAACTGCTCTAACTGAATAGAAGCAAAATCTAAACAATGGTAATAGTCCTTATTTACCATGTTTTAAGACAACCAATGTGGGGCGAGTGCCCCTTTAACAAGCAGAAAGGACATTTCTAAGAACTGTGGGATTTTAATTGCATGGAGAAACCGTCCCTTAGTAAATATTCCCTTCTGCCTCCGCGATCCCTCAGTAACTGGTTACGTATGAATAAATCAGTTGGTGGAAAGAGAACCTCTTTACCACGTTTTACCCCATCTGCTGTTAGTTTCAATTACTTCAACCCATTTCCTTATAGACACTAATTTGGTCGCCCTCTGGAGCTGCACTGATTCAATTAAAAGTCATTTTTTTCCAGTCCCTGACCCTGAATTATATCTACTTAGATCATTACGACTTGGCAGCTGCACGTTAAGTAGCCGCCATTGATCCCCAGCTTACCGCGGCTATGGCCGATCGTAGGACCAAACCTCTCCAGTAATGACCTTGTCGACCACAAAGACTTGTCAGGCATTCAGAGCCCATTGTCCAAAACGTCTCCTGTTAGTCACGGGGCTTAAGAGCTGGAGTAATACGTCGGCTCTGTGCAGAATGCCTCGGACCCACGCTCTCTATAATGGATCACAGGAATATCAGCCATGCTATTAAATAGGCCATTTGCAGGAAAGCGGCTGAATCGTCATCTTTTTCTCCCATAAATGCCATAATCACTGGGGAAAAAAACCTGTTCAGGGGTGAAGAGGTTAATTCCCTCACTTTGCCAGTGTATTTCTTGTAAGCCTGTGCGCAGCGCACTCCCAAATTTGCATTTTCATTAGATTTAGTATTCAGCACTTAATGCCATAAATTTGTTCCCGAAACTCTTTAACTCCCCAGAGTGTTTCAATATATTGAATGCTATTTGCTTTGTATTATGTTGGCAGCAAAATCTGCAGTAAAAATACTGTCAATATATATTCATAGCTAACACCGTTAACTAAAAGCAATGTTGTTTTTTGCATTGTAAACTGTCGTAAATGTTCAGCACCCCGCGGTGCCAGCCAAAAAGTCACAGAGACACCGAGCCCGGAGAAATGCATAATGCGGGTGCTGTGATAGGGTGTCAGGCACTCGCTATGGAAATGCGGCGCGCTATCCTACGGCTGGAAACAATTGCAAATTTTCTAGTTGGATATTTTTCCACCGGTTGATAAAATGAAAATTGCGTCGTCCTTGGAAGGGTATAATTCAGGAGAGCGGAGGGGTGGACGCGTGCTGCACGGGGAACAGCGCATTTCAGTTTTCTTTTGTATTTATTGTTTTTGTTGCTTTTTCAGGAGGTTTTGGAAAAGGATTTCAAAATTTGGGTTCAGCAATGTGTAGAGGAAAATACACCCCCGACCCCCTGCTTTTTCATGGTCAAATGCCTCTTACACAAGCCCGGATGCATGTGTGTTTGTTCTTTGGGGTTTTATTTAATGGCATTTTGGTATTGCCACTTTTATATATACCTAGCGTTTGTGTATTTGCACCTATTATTCCGAACTTAGGGCGACATGTCTGAAAATTGGAGGTGCCACTGCAGTTTTTAGGTGCATTAAATCAGTGTAAAGTCCGATCCTCTCAAAGATCTGGCGTCAGGTATACCTTGCATAGTAAACTTAATGTGCATGAAAAGGCGCATTGCGCAATCGTGGCGCATAGCATATCAGTGTTAGTGTATGTAATGCGCCTATCGGGGCGCATTGCATAACGGAGCCGCATAATGTATCATTACTCGTGTATGTAATTGAGGCGCATTGCATTATGGAGGCGCACATCGCCTTTTTATGGGGCCTTTTTAGTCGCATATAATGCGCCTAGTTTTGGTGTGTTACAGTTCATTTACATCGAGAATATGGCGTCAAAAGTGGTTTTGGCACAAAATAGACCAAAAACAACGGCACTTGCATGTTGGGACATGTCGCCCTTAGTGCCCTAAGTGTCAGTGGAACACAAAAACATGTTGGGACAATATAGGTTGTCCTTGGGGTCAGGCCTAGGGACAGGTTCTGGACAGTGTCACCGTTGTTGTTGGTAAGTTACTAAGACTTTACCAGCCAAGTAGGGTACAATAGGTTTCCCTAATTCAGCCCCTACCTTGTCCCTAGTGCTGGCCCTAACACCAGAACCTTTCCAACCCTAATCTACCCCTAACTATACCCCTACCATTGTCCCCAGCTATGCTGACCTTATCCACAATTCCCAGGATATAGGGTAAAAAGCCTGGCAATTTATTCCCTCTCACTATAAAGGTATGTTCACACGATGTACTGTGTGCTGATATGCGTGTATTCCCACTGAGTGTGGGGGCCAGCCCCATTGACATTCATTACTTGTGGCGCGTATTCGCCGTGAATAATCGATCGTACGATCGTATTGTACGAGCGGGGAGAGGAGGTGTAATCCATAGTTCTCTATGAGAGCTGTGGATTTCCGTAACTTCAGTGCACATCTCGCTCATATTAGAGCACAAATACGACGCGAAATGCTCGCCGAAATTACCCCGTGTGAACATAGCCTTATAAATGGCAGAATAGTCGTGTAATTTTATGTCGCTGTTGCTATAACTTTAACAATTCTCTGGACTATCAGATGACCATGCCACACATGGGAGCTTGATTATTTGGGAATGGTTGCTCTCCCTCTGTAAGGCTGAGCTTCATTGGCCGGCTGGTGCAGAGTATATTATCTGCTAAGAGGTTGTGTTCTGTATCTAGCATTCAGTCCTGTTTTGGTTAGTTTTTTGTTCCCAGTTTGTAAGATCTCTGTTTGCCTTTAGTTCTCTGTTGCTTCTGCTCAGTCTTGTGTCAGTCTCACAGTGTGTTCTGTTTCTGTGTTCTCTTTGGTGGTTCTGTGCTCTTTTGGTTAGGGTCAGCATAGCAGAGGGACATTGGTAGGGATATGGTCAGGGATGTCAGGGTTAGGGCTGTCTCATGTTAGGGTCAGCATAGCTCAGGAACATCAGTAGGAATATGATCAGGGATATCAGGGTTAGGGGTGTCTCATGTTAGGGTCAGCATAGCTGAGGAACATCAGTAGGAATATGATCAGAGATGTCAGGGTTAGGGGTGTTTCATGTTAGGGTCAGCACAGCTGAGTGACATTGGTGGGGATATGGTCAGGGATGTCAGGGTTAGGGCTGTCTCATGTTAGGGTCAGCACAGCTGAGGGACATTGGTGGGGATATGGTCAGGGATGTCAGGGTTAGGGGTGTTTCATATTAGGGTCAGCACAGCTGAGAGACATTGGTGGGGATATGGTCAGGGATGTCAGGGTTAGGGGGGTCTCATGTTAGGGTCAGCATAGCTTAGAGACATTGGTAGGAATATTGTAAAGGGCCAGAGGGATCTGGTATTAGGGCCAGTGCTAGGGACAAGTTAGTGAAGGCTGGTTAGGGTTAGGTGTTTTTTTTGTGTCTGGGTTTAAGTAATTTGTTGTTCATCATCCATTGCTAAGTCCGTACACTTATTTTTGATGCACGCTTTGTATTACCTGCACACGACTGCTGGGTCATTTCCATTCTAAGTGCTGCTGTTGTCCGCGTTGTTACCCTTACCACCATTCCCCTGGTAGTATAACAGCAGTGAGAGCATCTTTCATTGGTAAAACCATTCAAGCTACCTGTGACCTGATTGTGCATTGTTTACAGACATTACAGTTTGTGGCACTTTATTGTATTTTATGAGTCTTTTAAGTTAAGTTTTATATTTACACCCTTTCTGCTTTGCATTTGGTATAACTTTGTTGTAAATCAAGGATCAGTGTCACTATCCTTCCTGTTTGTGTAGGAAGCTTTGTCAATGACGAAACAAAAGATTCAGTGGGTTAACAATACTCTACTAGGTCTACAGCACCAAGGCTGGCAATTGTCCTGTACTGCTCTTACAAGTATTAGTGAGGTGCAGGCAGTGATTGGTGGTCTATAGCTCCTCACTACAGTACAGTGGGGTACTACATGTCCTGTACTGCTCTTACATGTATTAGTGAGGTGCAGGCAGTGATTGGTGGTCTATAGCTCCTCACTACAGTACAGTGGGGTACTACATGTCCTGTACTGCTCTTACATGTATCAGTGAGGTGCATGCAGTGATTGGCGGTCTGTAGCGCCTCTCTACAGTACAGTGCGGTACTACATGTCCTGTACTGCTCTTACATGTATAAGTGAGGAGCATCCAGAGAGTGGTGTTCTACATCGCCACACTACAGTACAGTGCAGTACTACATGTCCTGTTACTGCTCTTACATCTATTAGTGAGGTGCATGCAGAGATTTGGTGGTCTATAGGCCTCTCTACAGTACAGTGCGGTACTACATGTCCTGTACTGCTCTTACATGTATTAGTGAGGTGCATGCAGTGATTGGTGGTCTATAGCGCCTCTCTACAGTACAGTGCGGTACTACATGTCCTGTACTGCTCTTACATGTATTAGTGAGGTGCATGTAGTGATTGCTGATCTATAGCGCCTCTCTACAGTACAGTGCGATACTACATGTCCTGCACTGCTCTTACATGTAATATAGAGGTGCATCACTGATTGGTGGTGTATAGCGCCTCTCTACCGTACAGTGCGGTACTACATGTCCTGTACTGCTCTTACATGTATTAGTGAGGTGCATGCAGTGATTGGTGGTCTATAGCACCTCTCTACAGTACAGTGCGGTACTACATGTCCTGTACTGCTCTTACATGTATTAGTAAGGTGCAGCAGTGATTGGTGGTTTATAGCACCTCTCTACAGTACAGTGCGGTACTACATGTTCTGTACTGCTCTTACATGTATTAGTGAGGTGCAGCAGTGATTGGGGGTCTATAGCACCTCTCTACAGTACAGTGCGGTACTACATGTTCTGTACTGCTCTTACATGTATTAGTGAGGTGCAGCAGTGATTGGCGGTCTACAGCACCTCCCTACCATACAGTGCTGTGCTACATGTCCTGTACTGCTCTTACATGTATTAGTGAGGTGCATGCAGTGATTTTTGGTCTATAGCGCCTCTCTCCAGTACAGTGCGGTTCTACATGTCCATTTCTGCTCTTACATGTGCCAGAATAAGCGGTTCCTTTGGGCACCAGGTGAGGGCCACATTTTACTTCTTCTATCATACTATGGTCTTCCTGGAACCATTACTATTTTATGGGGCAGAGCTGTGTTTGAATTTTAATCTGTAAAATTAGAATAAAAAGTAATAAAGTTTTCACTCAGAAAAGAAAGCATCAAGAACTTCAAGTAGTATTGCAGCTTTAGGGTCCTCACCGCTGCTTGACTCTCCTTGCAGAGCAGGAATGTCCTGTGAATAGATGAGCCGGGTCCCCCAGATGGAGATGGGCTTTTTGGGGCTCTTTGCGGCAGCAGGAACTCTTCTAAAACATCTGTGTGCACCAGCGGGCATCTGCATAAGGCCATGTCCCCACTGCATGGGTTTTCGGTCGGTTATTCAGCCGGTTTGCGGTTTTTCAGACCGCCTGAAAAACCAGCCGAAAATTAGCACAATTGTGCTCTATGGAAAACCCGTGCAGCAGACCCCACTGCCCCCACTGCCCCCACTGCACGGGTCTTCCGCCCGACGCTTTTGCCGCCGGCGGTCCGGCAGCAAAACATTGAACATGTTCATTCTTCCGTCCGGTTTTACACAGGGAATACACAGTAGAATATCGATCTTTGCAGACGATACTAAGCTCTGTAAAGTAATCAACACAATAGAGGATAATATGTTATTACAAAGAGATCTGGATAAGTTGGAGGCCTGGCAGGGAAATGGCAGATGAGGTTTAACACTGATAAATGCAAGGTTATGCACATGGGGAAGAGAAATCCATTACATGATTACATGTTAAATGGAAAAACACTGGGTAAAAGTGACATGGAGAAGGACTTGGGAATCCTGGTGGACAGTAAACTTAATTGTAGCAGCCAGTGTCAGGCAGCAGCAGCCAAAGCAAATAGGATCATGGGGTGCATTAAAAGGGGCATAGATGCACATGATGAGAACATTATTCTCCCATTATACAAGTCACTGGTTAGACCACACATGGAATATTGTGTACAGTTTTGGGCACCAGTGCACAGGAAAGACATTGTAGAGCTTGAACAGGTACAAAGGCGGGCAACAAAAATAATAAAAGGACTGGGTGGACTACAGTACACAGAAAGATTGAAAAATTTTGGGTTATTTATTTTAGGAGAAAAGAAGGCTTGGGGGGGAAAATAAATTTTTTAAAAACATAAAAAGGTAAATAAGAGATTCTCCCAAGTTTTATTTATAACAGGGCTGTTCTAGAAAAAAAGGGGGGTCCCTACGCTTGGGGAACAAAAGTTTCTAATAAAAAAAAAAGGGGATTCTTTACTGTAAGAGCAGTGAATTTGGGAATTCTCTCCCAAGGGACTTGTCATGGTAATTCAAAACCCGATTTCAAAAAGGTTTGGTGCATTTCGGGAGCGTAATATATAACAAGTTAAGTGACAGGATTCGGAGGGGGGTCATTGGATCAGGGATTTTTCTGATTGCCAGATTGGAGTCGGGAAAGGGAATTTTTCCCAAAATGAGGACAATTTGGCTTCTACCTCATTGGGGGTTCTTGTTTCCCTGGATAAACATTAGCACAACGGGCTGAACTAGATGGACGACTTGTTTTTTTTTTTACCCTTTAAAAACTATGAACAACTAAAGGGGGGGGGGGAGGGGTTTTCGGGGGGAGGCCCCAAAAAACCGGAAAAAATACCGGCCGTCACCCCGGCCGGTATTTCCACTGCGGGGGAACATGCCCTAAGGCTTTTGTGAAGTAAGATAACAAGGGTTGCTCTTCAGTTTCGGGTCAAAGTCAAATGTGTAGTCAAAGCAGTCCACTGTAAGTGTCTGTTCACATGATTGGGACGCAAAATTTTTCATACCCAAATCAATTTCAAAACCCATCTGAAAAGTGCTTTTAGGTCGGTCTACACACAATTGGAAATGCCCCCGAAACTGAAAACTTTTTCACACGTGAAATATAAACATGCTCATTTCGCCGGGGGTTTTAGGTTTTGGAAACCACAAAAAAAAAATTTTCTATTGAGGTACATAGCGCGGGTTCGGTCGGATTTTTAGCAATTCAATATACTGAATCCGCCCGAAAAACCGACCAAATCCCACGCTGGTAGACCCGGCCTCATCAGCACTTTCCAACGAGGTTTTGATAGGTTTTCGATGGTTTTTTAATGAATTATGCCAACCCCTCCCCTGTGTCGGGGCAGGGGCCCCGGAATTCATGGGAATTTTTTATTTAGTAAACAACCTCTTAAACTTCCAAGTCCCTGTCACCCCTGCACACGCTCTAACGTAAATCCCGCTCGAGCATTGATTCTAACGTCATAATCCGCTTCGAGCATCTGGTTTTAACGTCATCCCGATCGAGAATCTGGTCTAACCGTCATCATACGCTCGAGCACCCGGTCTAACGTCACATCCGCTCGAGCATCTGGTCTAACGTCACATCCGCTCGAGCATCTGGTCTAACGTCACATCCGCTCGAGCATCTGGTCTAACGTCACATCCGCTCGAGCATCTGGTCTAAAGTCACATCCGCTCGAGCATCTGGTCTAATGTCACATTAGTGTACCCTGATGTCAGTTGGATCTGAAGTGACATTGGGTGTGAACCTAAAACATGACCACCTGAACGGAGGCAATGAAGAGCAGCAAGTTAGGCTCTGCAGACTAAACACCTGACCCCATTTAGATTGGGGCTGGGTTTAGGGTTAAGTTCAGATAAATTGGACTGAATATGGACAGATTTGAGCAACACTAAAATCCGAAGTAGCCAATGTTGGCCCGTAAAGTGTTATTCCACCATAGATTTTGATGTGAGTCCCACCAAAAGGACACACACCTATACCAAGAGTGGCCCTCAAAAGAGTAAGCTCAGAATGGAGAGCAAGGCACGTTTGCACATGACTCTCCATTCTGTTCTATGGGAGTTCCCAGTACAGGGGAGAGCTGTGTTCTCCATTCTCCTCTATGGGAGTTCCCAGTACAGGGGAGAGCTGTGTTCTCCATTCTATTCTATGGGAGTTCCCAGAGTACTCGGGTCGCGCTGTTTCTCCCATTCTGTTTCTTTGGGAGGTTCCCGGTTCAGCGGGAGCACTGTGTTCATCCATTCTCCTCTATGGGAGTTCCCAGTCCAGGGGAGCGCTGTGTTTTTTCTTTCTGTTCTATGGGACGGGAAAGTTCCCAGTTCAGGTGGAAGCGCTTGTTCTCCATTCTCCTCTTTATGGAGTTCCACAGTACAGGGAGCATGTCTTCTCCATTCTGTTTATGGGAGTTCCCAGTTCAGGGAGCGCTGTGTCCTCCATTATGTTCTAATGGGATGTTCCCAGTACAAGGGAGCACTGTGTTCTCCTTCTCCTCTAATGAGGAGTTCCAGTCCAGGAGAGGCTGTGTTTGGCCGTACTCATAACTCCCATAGAGCAGCATGAGAGAGTCTTTCATAACTGTAACCCGCTCTCTATTCCACCTATCAGACTTTGATGCCATATCCTTTATATATACCATCAGAGTCTATGGTGGAGACAACCCTGTGACATTCTACGTTGTCCAGGTCTCCATCATGTTTCGGCACTTGAGTGACCATTGGTCTAGAGCCACCTGTTTTTCCTGCCATCCTGCACCCGTCACTTTCTAAGCATTCTCGTATCTCTATCCATTACCGGGCAGGTTGTTACCCGTCCGCCGCCCCTTCCCTGTATCCTGCAGCATTGTCTGGTTTGAGCCATCAAAGGCTCTGAATTGATGCTCTTTGTATTTGGTCTCCACTTTATAGCAGAGAATATTTCCTCCCCAGCATCTATCCTGGTGCAGTCAATCTGCGCTCATGATTATTTAAGCAGCCTCCATAAGTGCTTCTCCCAAGGTTAAAAGGAGCGAGCGCAGATTGGGCGGAGCCGCCAGCGTCCCCCTCATCGTTACATCACTAATTGGACGACTATTCGTATTATTGCTGGAGTGATGCTCTCACCTTGTGGTCACCTTATGCATACCTCCCAAGTGTCCCTATTTTGGAGGGACAGTCCCTATTTTTAACCCTTGTCTCTCTGTCCCTCTTAGCTCTATAAAATGTCCCTCTTTTTCTTTTGGGCAATAATTTGCATCAATATAGCACTTTAAGAAGTATCTGGTTGCATCTTAACTGTATATTAGATAACAACTTACTTAATATTTCTACATTGGATGCAATTCAATCCTGAAAATGTCTAAATTCCAATTATTTTTATGATAATATTTAAATAAAAACCTGTACAAGCGTATAATTATGCATTTAAAAAAATGTATATTTTATACATTGAATCATAAGTGACCCTATTTGGCTGTCTAAAAATTGAGATGTGTGTGTGGGCGGGGTTAGAGGTGTGTCCTTGCATGATGTCATTTGTTTGAGAGTGGTTGGAGGTGTGGTCTGAGGTGTCCCTTTTTGCAGTCTCTAAAAGTTGGGAGGTGTGCTCTGTGGTCTGTTTTAGCTGGTTTGATGCGTTGGAGACAGGTTAAAGTCAAATTCGATCTGAATGTGAGCATTTTGATTTATAGATCGTGCAACCAAATTCAATAATTTAAGATGAACTTGCCAAACTCTATTCACCCATTACATAGTTACATAGTTAATACCATAAAAAAGTTATGTCCATCAAGTTCAACAGGGCTGGGGAAGATGTGGATGGTTATATGGGGGGAGGGGGGGTAGGAAGTTTTAAGCTTTGTTTCCCACCTACTGATAAAGACTTTCAAACCCATAAAGTAAGAACCAACCTGCCCTAGAGGAACATTTCCTTCCTGGTCCCAGCATTGCTCAAACCGGGTCCAGATATTTGATCCATATACATAAGTATTAATATTATGTAGCAGTCAGTGGTTATTTGAGCCTATCCTGAATCTCAACTGTTCCTGCTGTGACCAGCTACTCAGGCGGCAAATCCACAGTCACAGTTCTCATAGGGAAGAAGGCTTGTTTCCTCTAGATATAGAATTTTTTTTTTTTCCAGATGGAGGGAATATCCATTCGTCTTTTGAGGGGGTTTTACATGAAATAGCTTTTCCTCAGACTTTTTGTAGGGGCCAGTAATATACTCATAAAAATGAATCATGTCTCCCCGGAGCTGTCTTTACTTAAAGGAATTTTCTCACTATGCAGTTTCACAGGCACAGCTAGCGTTTCTTACACTCTGGTCTCCTCAGGATATTGGTGCTTCTATAGCAGTGAGTAGCATATTAAACTTCTCTGTAGCTAGCTGAGCCGTGACATTGCCAAGTGCAGATGTTATCTTCAGTAAACAAAGCTACAGGTGCAGTGAGGAGTGAAAACAATTGGTGACCCGTAAACAAAAGCTAATCTTGTTAGAGATAATGAGACTGCTAGGAGTGAAGTCTCTGACCATGGTGATGTCACCCCATATTCTCTGCTCTAATCAGATAGCAGAGTTATGATCAGGTAACCATAGAAACCTGTATGTTTCCAGAGCCGATAAAATCTCTCTTTTCTCATGACTAGAGTAAAATCAAAGGATCAATGTAGTTAGAAAAAGTCTTCAATTACCTGTCCCTACATGTTGAAAGCTAATCTTTGTAGTGAGAAAACCCCTTTAAGACTAAATTGGTTTAATTATTTAACCTTTCCTCATAAACTAAGGTGCTCCATGGCCCTTATTAGTTTGGTTGCTCATCTTTGGACTCTCTCTAACTCTAAATCCTTTCTGTAGATTGGAGCCCAGAATTAAACAGCATATTCCAAATGAGATGGTGGTGGTGACTGTAGTCCTGCAACTAAATTGGGGTCAAGTTTTTTTTTCCACTACATTTGATCGGGCTACCATACCTATTCCCTGGCACTTCTGGTCACATTTTCCGGCACCTCTGGTCCCAAGTTCTGTTGCCCTGCCCTTAGCCGGTCAATGCCACACTAGAGTAATCTGTGTAATGTTGGACCAGAAGTGACATCAGATGAAGGTGATGTCGGAGGAATAGCACCACAGCAGCGGAAGTGTTGGGGAACAAATAAGTTATCCCATTAAAAACCAGTAAAAAAATATAAATAAATAAATAACTGTTATCCCAGTTTAGGTTTAGGGTTATGGTCTGGATTTGGGATAGGTTTAGGAATAAGGTCAGAGTGAAAGAATTCAGGTCTGGGACATCCTAAGCCCAATTTTGTTAAATTTTTAGTTGCGTCAATTTTGAACCGAATAGGGACAAAGTTATGCAAGACCAGTTGTAGCCGTTGGCCACACTGTGGCTATGCTGCCGTATACATCTGTCCTCCTTGTAGCAGTTATCCAGTGGTATATGGGTAACATATGGTAGGTTCCTGTTGTGACCCTAGCCTTACCATGTATCAAGTCAACACATGTCCGTATTGGAGAGTCCTGAGATGGATGGATCAAAATCTCAGCGTTAGCCTATACCAGGGGTCATACCAGGGCCGGGACGATGGGTGGGCAAAGGTAGGCAAACGTCTAGGGGCAGGAAGGGGGCACAAAGAGGTATGGAGTGAGCTGAATTTTACATTGGGAGGGAAGAGGTGGGGCACTACATGCCTTATTTGCCTATGGCACCAGAATACCTTGTCCCAGCCCTGGGTCATACATAGACCTCCTACTAGGAGCATGCCCAAGCACGGTTCAGATCATGAGATTTCCTGAAACAGAAGCTATATATTTATTGAAATAGTCCAATTGGAATCAATGATAATGCATAGTCCTATGAGGCACGGAGGACCTAAATCTGAGAGGTTATATATGGACCTCCTACTAGGAGCATGCCCAAGTAGGCAGAGACCATGAGGTTTCCTAAAGGAGAAGCTCTCTGAATATTTCTATATTTACTAAAATTGTCCAATTGGAATCAATGATAATGCAGAACCCTATGAGGCATGGAGGACCTAAATCTGAGGGGTTATACATGGACCTCCTACTAGAAGCATGCCCAAGTAGGGTGAGATCATGAGGCTTCCAAAAACAGAAGCTCTCTGAATATTTCTATATTTACTGAAATTGTCTAAAAATAGAAAATATTTAATTTTTTTTATTTTTCCAAGAGCAGCACCCCTCTAGTTCATTGGCCAGACTTGGTACTGCAGCTCTGCCTCATCCAGTATGTGACTGATGCTCTTGATGCATTGCTCCAACATCAGAGAACTTCATTTGTTTCTATTCTTATATTCTTCTTTTCCTATCAAGAATTTTTCAAATCATTTTTTTCAGCATTTTATAAACCAGACACAAAATATCAGGTTCTCCATTGTGCAGAATGCATGTGCGATATCTACAATTACAGAGCTGGCAACATTCAGCCTCGGGAAGGATCTAAAAGGGAAATTACGGAAATGTCAGTGGATTTGATGTTTCCCCCCAGTGAAGTGTACTCCTATACAGTTATGTGTTGCTGCATGTGCATCATTACTTTTATTTTTCCGTGTCCGCCGGATAGTTTAGTTCCCGTTAGTTGAAGAATAGTTCTGGTCTGTAAAGTGGCTTCAGCTGTTGGGATGTTTTTTTCGTTGAGTTTCATTAGGGCTCACAAAGCTTTCTTTTTTTATATACAGTAATTTGGGTTAAAAGTGTTTTTCATTGGCTAAAATTAAAAACAAAATGATTGGAAACGATTGAATAAATTAATGGAAAATAACCGTATAAGGCTTAGATAGAGCAGAGGACATGCTATCTGATCTGTGGCCCCATGTTATAGAGCAGGGGAGCTGAGGACATGCTATCTGATCTGTGGCCCATGTTATAGAGCAAGAGGAGCTGAGACATGCTATCTGATCTGTGGCCAAATTTTTATAGAGTCGGGAGGAGCTGAGGACTTTGCTATCTGATCTGTGGCCCCATGTTATAGAGCAGGAGGAGCTAAGGAACGCTATCTGATCTGTGTGCCCCATGTTATAGAGCAGGAGGAGCTGAGGACATGCTATCTGATCGGCCTCATGTTATAGAGCAAGAGGAGCTGGGGAAACATGCTATCTGATCTGTGCCAAATGTTAAGAGCAGGAGGAGCTGAGGACATGCTATCTGATCTGCCCATGTTAAAAGGGCAGGAGGAGCTGAGGACATGCTATATGGTCTGGGGCCCCATGTTATAGAGCGGGAGGAGCTGAGGACATGCTATCTGATCTGTGGCCCCATGAAATTTAGAGCGGGAGGAGCTGAGGACATGTTTTCTGATCTGTGGCCTCATGTTATAGAGCAGGGGGAAAGCTGGGGACATCTATCTGATGTGTGGGGCTCATGTTATAGAACAGGGGGGAAATGAGGACATGCTATCTGATCTGTGGCCCCATGTTTAGAGCAGGGGGAGCTGAGGAATGGCTATCTGATCTGTGGCCCCATGTTATAGAGCAGGAGGAGCTGAGGACATGCATCTGATCTGTGCCCCATCTTATAGAGCGGGAGGAGCTGAGGACATGCATCTGATCTGTGGCCCCATGTTAATAGAGCATGGAGGAGCTGAGGACATGCTATCTGATCTGGGGCCTCATGTTATAGAGCAGGAGGACTGAGGACATGCTATCTGATCTTGACCCCATGTTATAGAGCAGGGGGGCGTGAGGACATGCTATCTGATCTGTGGCCTCAAGTTATAGAGCGGGAGGAGCTGAGACATGCATCTGATCGTGGCCCCATGTTATAGAGCAGGAGGAGCTGAGTACTGCTATTTTATCTGTGTCCCCATTTGTTTAGAGCAGGAGAGCTGAGGACATGCTATCTGATCTGGCCCCATTTTTATAGAGCAGGAGGAGCGAGGGACATGCTATCTGATCTGTGGCCCATGTTATAGAGCAGGAAGAGCTGAGGAAAATGCTATCTGATCTGTGGCCCCATGTTATAGAGCAGGAGGAGCTGGGGACACGCTATCTGATCTATGGCCCCATGTTATAGAGCAGGAGGAGCTGAGGACATGCTTCTTATCTGCCCCATGTTATGGAGCAGGAGGAGCTGAGGACATGCTATCTGATCTGTGGCCTCCATGTTATAGAGCAGGAGGAGCTGAGGCCATGCTAACTGATCTGTGGCCCCATGTTATAGAGAAGAGCTGAGACATGCTATCTGATCTGTGGCCCCATGTTATAGAGCAGGAGGAGCTGAGGACATGCTATCTGATCTGTGGCCCCATTTTAAAGAGCAGGAGGAGCTGAGGACATGCTATCTGATCTTTGGCCCCATGTTTATAAAGCAGGAGGAGCTGAGGACATGCTATCTGATCTGTCCCCATGTTATAGAGCGGGAGGAGCTGAGGACATGCTATGTGATCTGTGCCCCCTGTATAGAGCAGGAGGAGCTGAGGACATGCTATCTGTTCTGCCCCATGTTATAGAGCAGGAGATGCTGAGGACATGCTATCTGATATGCGGCCCCAAGTTAAAGGCAGGAGGAGCTGAGGCCCATGCTATCTGATTCTGCGGCCCCATGTTAAGAGCAGGAGGAGCTGAGGACATGCTATCTGATCTGTGTGCCCCATGTTAAAGAGCAGGAGGAGCTGAGGAAAAGCTATCTGATCTGCAGGCCCCATTTTTATAGAGCAGGAGGAGCTGAGGACATGCTATCTGATATTCCCCATGTTATAGAGCAGGAGGAGCTGAGGACATGCTATCTGATCTGTGGCCCCATGTTATAGAGCAGGAGGAGCTGAGGACATTCTATCTGATCTGTGCCCCATGGTATAGAGCAGGAGGAGCTGAGACATGCTATCTGACCCTGTGGCCCCATGTTATAGAGCAAGGAGTTTAGGACACGCTATCTGATTTTGGGGCCCATGTTATAGAGCAGGAGGAGCTGAGGACATGCTATCTGATCTGGGCCCATGTTTATAGAGCAAGGAGCTGAGGACAAATGCTATCTGATTTTCCCCCAAATTTTTATAGAGCAGGAGGAGCTGAGGACATGCTATCTGATCTTGGGCCCCATGTTATAGAGCAGGAGGAGCTGAGGACATGCTATCTGATCTGTGGCCCCATGTTATAAAGCAGGAGGAGCTGAGGACATGCTATCGATCTGTGGCCCCATGTTATAGAGCAGGAAGGAGCTTAGGACACGCACCCTGATCTGTGGCCCATGTTATAGAGCGGGAGGAGCTGAAGACATGCTATCTGATCTGTGGCCCATGTTATAGAGCAGGAGAGCGAGGACATGCTATCTGATCTGCCCCATGTTATAGAGCAGGAGGACTGGGGACATGCTTCTGATTGTGGCCCATGTTATAGAGCAAGGGGGACTGAAGGACATTGCTATCTGATCTGCAGGTCCCATGTTATAGAGCGGGAGGAGCTGAGGACATGCTATCTAAATCTGTGGCCCCATGTTATAAAAGCAAGGAGACTGTGGACATGCTATCTGATCTGCTCCATGTTATAGACAGGAGGAGCTGAAGACATGCTATTTTGATTGGGGGCCCCCAAATTTATAGAGCAGGAGGAGCTGAGGACATGCTATCTGATCTGTGCCCCAATGTTATAGAGCAGGAGGAGCTGAGGACATGCTATCTGATCTGTGGCCCCATGTTATAGAGCAGGAGGAGCTGAGGACATGCTATCTGATCTGTGGCCCCATGTTATAGAGCAGGAGGAGCTGAGGACATGCTATCTGATCTGTGGCCCCATGTTTTAGAGCAGGAGGAGCTGAGGACATGCTATCTGATCTGTGGCCCCATGTTATAGAGCAGGAGGAGTTTGAGGACACTGCTATCTGATCTGCCCCCATGTATAGAGCAGGAGGAGCTGAGTACATGCTATCTGATCTGTGGGCCCATGTTATAAAGCAGGAGGAGCCAGGGCATGCTATCTGATCTGCCCATGTTATAGAGCAGGACGACTGAGGACATGCTATCTGATCTGTGGCCCCATGTTATAGAGCAGGAGGAGCTGAGGACATGCTATCTGATCTGTGCCTCATGTTATAGAGCAGGAGGAGCTGAGGACATGCTATCGATCTGTGGCCCCATGTTATAGAGTAGGAGGAGCTGAGGACATGCTATCTGATTCTGGGGCCCCCCATGTTATAGAGCAGGAGGAGTTTGAGGACACGCTATCTTATCTGCTCCATGTTATAGAGCAGGAGGAGCTGAGTACATGCTATCTGATCTGTGGCCCCATGTTATAGAGCAGGAGGAGCTGAGGACACGCTATCTGATCTGCTCCATGTTATAGAGCAGGAGGAGGGAAGGAAGGAAGGACGGAAGGAAGGAAGGAAGGAAGGAAGGATCTACACTGCCCTGTATGTGTGACCTGCAGAACAAAGGCTTCATACATTCTACACTGCCTTAAAGTGGTATACACCTGTCCATAGAGAATAGGTAAATAGAAATATAGATAGATATGATTTGTTATAGTAATATGCATTCAGAGGGGGCGTGGCCTGAGGGCATGGTGTAAGGACGCACTGAACGAGAGCTCCTGCTAACTCCTGCTCAAACCCTGAAATATCCCACTCTTTTAGAGCCCTGACCGGCCTAGACTGAATCCCCAGGTGTACCTGACGGCCCCAGAGCAGCGGGGTATCGGTGAGCAGCAGCTCATGCTTTTCGCCAGCTGCTGGGTCACTCTCCCGTATTGACCTAGTCTTTGCTAGTCAAGACATGCTATCCATGGTGACAACTGTGGAGTATTTGCCACGAGGAATTTCAGACCATGCTCCTCTCCTGGTGCAGGTGACCCAGCCAATAGCGGAAGCAACAAGGAGGTGGAGGTTGAATCCCAAGTGGCTCCAAGTCCCAGTGGTGGAGGAGAGGGGCAGAGAGAGCATTGTGGACTACTGGGAGGTCAATGAGTCCACATCAGACCCGTTGATGGAATGGGACGCCTTAAAGGCGGTGACCAGAGGGGCGCTCATTCATGCAATCTCCACCCACAGAAAGATCCTTAATCAGCGTAGGGGGGCGTTGGAGGTGGAACTGGCCCAGGCTGAGGTAGATTATGGGAGGAAGCCAGATTTAGGAACAAAAAAAACGAGGATGGGGGAGGGTACAGAGAGCATACAATCTGCATCTTATCCAATACACCCCAAAAAAGATTATTGCTCCAGCGGCACACGGTGTTTGTTGAAGGTGATAAAAATGGTAAAGCGCTGGCCTTTCTGGCTAAGACGGTAAATCCCACAACAGTCGTTGCTGGAATACGTGATCCAAGGGGAGAAATGGTTACTTACCCAGTTAAAATAGCGGAACAGTTTGCAGAATATTACAAGACTCTATATTCTTCTAAAATAAGCTACTCAGAGGCTGAAATTAGGGTATTTCTTGGGTCCATAGCACTTCCAGAGATCTCGGAAGAGGAGAAGGAAATACTGGCGGGGCCAATTACACAAGAGGAGATTAACAGGGCGGTAGGGCAGATGGCCACTGGTAAAGCCCCAGGCACAGACGGCATACCCGTAGAATGGTTTAAGTTGTATAGGGAGGAAATTAGTCCCATATTAGAGGGAGTATTTAGTGCAGCCTTCGATATTGGGCAGTTACCCCCTTCTCAATATGAGGCGACCATAGTAGTGATCCACAAGCAGGGTAGGCCGCCATACCTGTGTCAATCATACTGACCCATTTCTCTTATTCATATTGATGTAAAAATGTTGACAAAGGTACTAGCGTTGAGACTAAATTCCATTATTTTATCGGTTGTAGGGGTGGACCAGTTAGGATTCATGCCGGGGAAATCCACGGATATCAATTTAAGAAGGCTTTTCACCAACTTGCAGATAACCCATGATAACTCTGGCCACAGAGTCATAGCAGCGCTCAATTCCGTGGAATGGAAGTTCATGTGGGCTGTATTAGAATCTATGGGCTTCCCCAGGTGGCTTCAGATCCTATACTGGCAATCAACGGCAAGAGTTTTGGTTAACGGCTATTTATCTAGCCAGTTTCCCCTAGGCAGAGGAACCAGCCAGGGTGCCCCTTCCCCCCTCTATTGTTTGCCCTGTCTATTGAACCCTTATCTCTCCTCATTAATAGTAATCCAAGGATAGAAGGCTGGAAGATAAAAGGGGTCACGGAGAAAGTCTCCTTGCATGTGGATGACTTGTTAGTGTATCTGGTAGATCCCAAAGGGTCCCTAGAGGTCCTTCTGGATGTAGTAGACACTTTTGGAACCTTTTCAGGTCTGAGAGTAAACTGGGCTAAGTCGGTGCTATTCCCTGTGGATCAGGTCCAGCCAGAGGAGGTGTCTACAAGAAGCCAATTGGAGATCTCAAATCAATTTAAATACCTTGGAATTCAGATCCATAGGGATTGAGAGGTTTTATAACTCCTTAATTCTGTTCTGTTTTCGATGCAGGAAATAACTAGGAAGTTAACCCGTATGGAGGTCACTCCCGTTGACCTTAGTGGGGCGTATCAACGTTGTAAAAATGGTGCTTCTACCTAAGTTATTGTATTTATACAGAGCGGCCCCCATTTTGATTCCTCATCCCCTTTCGAACATTGAATGATTGATCTTATCTTTCTTGTGGCTTGGGAGTACTCCTAGAATAGGTAAAGCCACGTTGAAGGCTATGTATGAGGATGGGGGTTTGGCATTACCGGACTTCTACATTTACTATGCAGCTGTGCAGTTGTCATATGCGGAATGGTGGGTCAGGCAGACCACAATAATCCCGGCAGCATTTGCTAAGGCGGCCCCCTTTTTGGGTTTCCAATAGGGCCTGTCAAAAATTTGGGTATAGAAAAAGGGAAATACCCAACCCTTCCAGACCAAAAAAGAGCGACATTTTTTTATAGAGGTTTTTGTTCAAACCCGGGAAAGACGATACTGTTTAAGGGAACCAAACCAGAAAAATCCATCTTGGGGCCTGGAAAAATTTTGTTCCCGGGGTCCGTAAATTTGTACGGGTTTACCTTCAAGGTTTGGGGGAATTTCCCAAATTTGGTTCCTGGACATAGGGAGTTTGTGGATGGGAGTCCCTTTAAATTTTTTAAAAGGAGTTGTATTTGGGGTGGGGCCTGGGGTTTGGGGGAAATTCATTTGGGCGTGGTTAAAAAACCTTTGGGAAACTTCAGTGTGGAAAGGATTAAATGGGTGTGAATGTTTTTAAATTTCTTGGTAACAAATTGCCCCAAAATAGGGCAACTTTTTGATTGTCAAAGGGGGGTGTAAAATTGACGATGTTTTATATGGGGGGGTTTTCATATTTCCCATTTTCGTTTGATACTTTTGATTTTATGCAGTCGGATGAATTTGGGAAATTTTTTTAATTTTGTTCTTTTCCTTATTGTTAAAAAAAAAATTTTTCCAAAAAAAACCCAACTTTAAAAAAAAAATTAAATTCAAATTTTTTAAACCCTGTAAATTGTTTAAAGGGAAACATCAACTGAACAAACCAATGAAACAACAACTTCCCTTTAAAATAAATGCAGGTTACATTTTAATACCGTAAGCCCTAAAAAAAAATCATTTTCCCCCACTGTGGTTTTTTCCAGTCTTCCCCCTTTTCCTGGGGAGTTTGGCTCCCTGTGGGAATACCCCCATTCCCCCGGAGTTTTAATGCAGATCCAAAATTTGCGCAGCCTTACAAAAAAGGTTTTTATTGAAAAATGAAAAAAAAAGTAAAAAAAAAACCTGAAAACTAAAAACCCAAAAGTGTCCGGATTTTCTTTTCAGAAGCGAAAAGAACAGTTTTAAAAGGGTGCAGAGAAAACGCGCCGGCTTTTATCCACAGTAAAAACTAAAAAGGGTTTTTCGTTTGGCTCGGGGATTTTCCAGATTTTGAAATTATTTTCTCAAACTTATGGATAACTTGACCACCTCCGCAATGAATTTTTCATGTTTTTCCCCCTGCCCTTTGCAGCTTTTTGCCTGGGGAGAGAGAAATTATGGTTAATTGATTGGGTTTAGTTCCCCTTTTACCGGCACCACAACAAAAATTTTTGACCCTAGAAACTTTCAACCCCTTTTTTATCTTTTAGAGACCGAGAAAGTTTTTTTTTAAAGATGTGGATGCGGAGCTTAAAATGTTTGCGCCCCCCAAGTCGGAGTTTTCTTAAATGGGGGGGGGGTATTTTTGGGGAATTTTTTTTTTTCCAGGGTAATAGGTTTCGTTTTGGTCTAAAAAGGTGCGGAACAAGATGGGCGGCCCTGCTTTGTTCTCCTGCATTAAAGTAGAAGAAATAAAGCAAAAGGATGGAGAAAAAGTTAAATTTTTGGGGAATAAAAATAAGAGTTGTACAGGTAAAAAAATCGTAAAAAAGCAAACCCTCCATTCTTGTTTTTGAAGCATGAGGGGGGCCAAATCCCTGTGGACGCTAGAGCACAATGAGGGGCCCCAATATTTGTGAATAGTGGACCCATAAAGGAGTGGGCCAAATCCCTTTGGGGGAAAAAGCTGACCGCTCCCGGGGAGGGGGAAAAAAATATTCTGGCCGCGGGACGGGGGGTGGGCAAAATATTTGGAAAGGGGAAAGCATTTTCACGAGGGGGGGAAAAATACCCTGTCAAACAACTGAGTGCTCACGGGGAGTAGGTAAATACTCGTGGACGCGGGAACGGGAAAATTTACCAAATCCCCTTTGTACAGTTGGAAACAAGAAGTGGGTTAAAAAAAAATTTGTGGACATTGGGGCCCCAGGGAGGGGGTTAAATACATATGGGCGCCGGGGGGAACTTTGCTCATGGGGGGAGGGGGGGTAAATCACCTATAGACAGGGGTGCACTCTCGTCACCAATTTTCTAAGTAAATATATTTCTAAAGGTGCTATTGACATGAAATTCTCACCAGTGGTTGATATCAACCCATTCAATCCACACAGGCAAAGAAAAACAAAAACCCTAAAGGGCCCAAAAAAATATTGATCACCCCTTCCTCAAATTTTATTTAATTCTTTGGTACTAAAAGCCTTTTTTTTTGGGGTCTTTGGAGTTTTGGTGTACACGCTATAGGCCATTGGGGTGTGATTTTCGCATATTTTGGGGCCAAAGGACGGTGAGTGCGGCCCTATGGAAACCCGGGCGGTAAGTGTGCATTTAGGCCCTGGGGTGGGTTTTTGTGCATTTCAGGGGAAAGGGCTGATTTCATTTTTTTTATTGTTTTCTTTGAATCAATTGTACATGCTGATTCCAGGCCTTTCTGTAGATCTCCACAGGTGTCTTTAACTCTTCTGATAATTCTTATCACATCTCTGTCTGAAATCTCATGGGGAGCATCTGATTGTGGCCAGTTTCTGGTAATATGATATTCTTTCCACTTCCGGATAATGGCTGAAACAGTGCTCACTGGAACCTTCTGTAACCAATGTTATTAGTTTGCTTTGCAACAATAAGGTTGTGCAGGTCTTGAGACAGCTCACTGGTTTTATCCATCATGAGATGTTTCTTGTGTGGCACCTTGGTAATGAGACATCTTTTTATAAGCCATCACTTGAACTTCCTGACAATTTTTTTTCACTGAGTGGCAGGATTTCTAGTTACTGACAGATTTCAGCTGGTGTCATGACTTTCCATGGCTTTTTGAACCTCTCTTTCTTCATGTGTTCAATACTTTATTGACTAAATTATTAACTAAATTTATTGACATCTATGATTTGATTTATTTGCCTGTGTGGATTGGATGGGATGTTATTGCACCTTCAGAAATATATGCACTTAAAAGAAAATTGTAGAATAGACTGTTAGAAAGTTGCTTTTCAGGAATGGATAGATAAATGGCCCGATAAGGAAGTGGTGAAGTAATGAGTCAGGAGTGTAACCAGTTTTTCCATCTCTGAAAGTATCTTTCAAGGAGAGCCTGCCCTCGCTCTCTTTCCAATGATAGGAATTAGACTATTTACTATGGGGTTGTGACATCACCCAGCTTTCGTGAACATTAGATAAGCCACCCATGTCCAAGAAAGTTGCATAAAATCACCACAGCAATCAACTCTCTATGGTTTTTGTCCAGTCCATGAATTGGCACATGAGGCAGTTCATACTGGTGTCCTCTTATGTGAGAGAGGTGCCTTTGGACCCCCTCAGGCTCCAGCACCCGGTAGCAACTGCTGTCTCTGCACCCCCTATATTTACACCCATATGCACCCTGGGGACTCAGCAAAGTCCAGATCCCTGTAGAGGGGTTAAAAGACGGAACGCGGGAGTCACTTAGACCAGAAGAGCCCGCACTCGGGCTGTGGAAGCACATTGTGTCCTGACGAGTTTCCGTAACTCCTCATAGGAGACTATGGAAGGTTTTTAAGGAAGGTAAATCAAGTGTTTGCTCTTCATCGTTCTGTCCTGGCGGCTGATATATGATGTATTCAGATTTTATTATCAATCCTTGTTTCTTTCTCCTGATAAATGATGCGGTGACGTGGGGCCGTTACAACGATTCGCTCGGCTCCGGCATGATGTGCGCTGCCTGGACATTTAGTATGCGTTAAGTGTTCCCCTTGGACGAAGAAATGTTTTAACTGGCAGAATTACAATTAGCCAGTGGGCACCTGCATATTTAACTACCCATCAATTACTCATTTGTTCAGGCAAAGCTTTTCTCTTCCGCTGTAAGCGGCCAGAAGAAAAGTTTTCAAGATGTCTATATATATGAAAATGTTCCTCCCAGTGATCGCCTCCGACAGCCCCGGCATTGTAATGAGAAAATCTGCTGTGCGGACACTTTTTAGAAGCCGGCGCTGTACACGCCCATCACTCTTACTGAAAGTGTAGAAAATAGACAAGTTCCAGCTCATCTGCGCTGTGTGGATGAACAGATAGACAAGGGAATTACCTCCATGTACCGATACAATGTAACAATGGAAGTCAAGCATACTAAAAACAGCTTGAAGTGTATTGTTGATACATTAAAAATCCCAAAATGACACAGAGGAAAAAAAACATGGAAGCCGCTAACGCGTTTCAAGTTACATAGAATTCTCAGTCACGCATAGTTACATAGTTAGTATGGCTGAAGAAAGACATATGTCCATCAAGTTCAACTAAATGTGGGGAAAATGTGGGGCTAACAGAGTCCTGCCCAGCTTTAAGTAGCATTCAAACATCCAATAGCCTATGGAGAAATCACATACAGCAAATCACATGAAATAAGTATATAATATACTAAAATCCAACTAATAAGGAAAAATTAGATCAGGGCTCTTATTTAGACCCGAGGGATGATGTGTTGCTAGCAAAACAATATAATATGCTTCACGGTTTAATGATTTATATTTATAGTCTCCACCTTGGCGGGAAGGGAAACTCTCTTCACAATTTATACATAGACAAAATGC